>CM024245.1:8530512-8605561 GCA_013421045.1 Propylea japonica | reverse complement strand
TAATTACCCATGCAACCACTGTTGTCACCATACGTTTTTTCGACGTCAAAAAATGGTGTATTGTAGACGATGTTAACTAAATGACGCAATTAAAACGTTAGGTGGTATCACGTTTTTTTTGGTAACGCCAAATAGACGTGATTCTAATCACTTCCATCACACACTCTCATTGAATTGACAACTGAAATATAGATATCCCTTAAAGAAATGGAATCGTTTGTTTCATTAAGAGCATTTTTTAAGTCGAAGTGGCAGAACTTTCAATTTTAATATATTGCATCGTAAACTAGTGCTAACAAAAACGTTTATGATACGTTTTGAAAAATACGCATTATTTATTTATCTTCTAACACGTGTTATAGACGTTTATCTTATGACCAAATATATATTACCTTTTATATAGATCCTTGATCGCACATAAATGAAATTTTCTAACTACCTAAAGCATACAATTAGTCATAATGAAATTCTTAAAACTCGAAAGAAGGTTTTGGACGTGTAAAAAAAGTAATAATTAAATTTCAGTTTGGAACTGAGTGTAAAAAAGTAATAATGAGATCTCGTTCTGGTCAAATGTAAGAGCTTACGTATATTAACTGCATATAAGAGCGTAGTTAACCTAACAAACGAATTTTTTTTTGATATTTTGGTGGTAAGACAATTATTACGGATTTTGAAAACAAGTAAATTCAAAATTTCCGTTTCGGTTATAATTCAAAATTCCCACCCTTCAATTTCCGTCCTGTTGTGTGATTGGCGGTTTCTGTGTTCTGTGATTGGCGGTTACTGTGTTCTGTCATTGGAGGTTAGTGTAGACTACGCGCTACGCGGGCTTTTCTCCACTACACACTTAACTACATATACGGTATTTTGTGACTAGAACAAACGAAATAACGAAAAAAACACTTTCCAAGTTTTTTCACTATTTGCGTATTTCTGGACTGGCGTGTGCATGTGGATTAATCCAGTTCAGTTTGTTCCGTTGCTCTGTAATCCTGTGTGGTGCAGTTAAAAATGGCGTATGCCGTAATAGAGTTTTCCAACGGTGAGCTAAGCGTTGTTTCCGAGAAGTGGCTCACCGGAGAAAAGCCAAGTTTATTGGCCGCCATACAAAGATTCTTATCAATATAAAAAAGCTTTGAAGCGGCAAGAAGAAGCTAACGAAACTAGCTGGTCACTCTATCCAATTAATAAATGTTTTTATGAAACTGGTAAGTGTTTGGAGATATGCTATTTTAATAGCTCTTACTAACGTTAATTTTCAATGGTTTCAGATAATTTGGAAAAGGCTTTCAAAAAGCAAAAGTTGGCGGAATTGACCTCCAATTTGGAGACCGATGAGCCTGACGATACTTCTTATCAAGAAAAAAAAAAGAAACCGAGACGATACTCCAGCAGTGAGGAAGAGGAATTTCAGAATTCAAGACAAAAAATTAAGTTGCCTCCAAAGATTACATTTAATGGATTGAGTTGTGAGTTTTTTATATTTTTCGATAACATAATTCTATTCAACCATAAATCTTGAAGCCACAAAATTTTAATTACAAATATTAACTGATTTTCTTCATTTGTTGTGAGTCCCCCCACAAAAAATAATTCGAAATATGAAATGATATATGCTAATTCAAATTTTTCAATAAAAATTAATAAATAAATATAATGTTATAGCAACATCACAGCATCAGGGTCAACTGATTCAAGAAAAGCGCAGGAAAGATGAACAAATAAGTACTCAAAACATAGAAATTACTGAGACAGGATGTATGACAAATCTGCAAATCGTAGAGAACACTCATGCTAAAAAAGAAGGTAAGGTACATTGTTATGGTTTGCTTGTACATATTATGAAATTCTGTAATTACAAAAGCTACACATTTCATATTTATAGTCTGTTCAAATGTAAGAAGGAGCAGTGTAAACAAACAGATTTGCATATTTTGCACATAATTAAACCCTCATTGGTCAAACGGTCATAACTTCAATCCCTTTTCCGGTCCTAAAACACTGATTGTGTGAATTATCCTCTGGACGGAAAGTAACTATCCGAAGGCCCTCCTACTTATCCACAAACTTGTTTACCTTGCTCCTTCTTATATGTGAACAGACTAGTAATTTACATTAAGAAAAGTGGAAAGTGCAGCATATATGTTGATTAGATCATTATATAGTCATTGCACACCTTCTGACTTATTACTACAATAAATGCAAACCTATAATTGAATGAAAGACAATTTTACCTGAATTCAAGTAGAAATTTTTTCAGATGTTAATATATTGCCGCATCTGATAAAAATCAGGGAACAAAACAATCAAATTTTGGCTATTCTCAGAAGTATAAATAACCAAAGAGTTGTTAATTATGATAATGATAAATTACCTTTAGATAGCTTAGAAGATCTGGAAAATTTTGAAACTGAACTTCTTGAAGATGAAACCAAAGCATCATTGGTAAGAATACAGTGCAATAATTGTACCTTTTTAACATATTGATTACAGGTTTCCTATTTGTCCAGTTTGGGTGGAGATGGAGTAGTAACAAGAACAAATAGAATTCTAAAAGAAGTTCTCACCAATAACTTAGCATCTCAATTTAATTTTTTGGGGCAAAATAAAAAACCCTTCAAATCTTTACGGTTGAAGAAATATAATTGTAGGTGAGTGATAAAATAACTAATTTTAATTTCATTCCCATATATGCAGACCAGTTGAATTCGAGTAAGTTGAAGATAATTGGAAATTGTAGTCGAGTAATGAGTTCACAGTTTGGAATACTCTTTATTTTCCATGTTCGGAAATTTCACTTGCTTCAGCCTAGAAATAAGAATTCTAAGGATTCCACATTATTATGATTATTATGTATTCAACATATTGGAAGTCATCATACATAGGAAATAATCAAATTTAAAATTATTCAATGGAAAAATAGATCTATATAATATTTTCAAATGAATGACGAAGTAACTGAAAGTAACATACAACAATGAAGAATATTCCACACTGTGAACTTACGCAGAATCTGTATGGTACCAACCCAGTTTAATTCATTTGTGTGTTTTGGTCTCTTATAATGTGCATTAATATTTCCAATTATTTCAAACTTATGTGTATATACTATATGTTTCATATCGCGATAATGATGCATTTAAAATCACAATTTAAAAATAAGGTTTAGATTCATAAAAGAAATTAATTTTCTCATTTTATCACTAATAGATACTGTGAAAGGCGCTCACAAAACTGCCACAACAGTGGAAGTTGAGCAGGCAATAAAGAATTGGCTGAAGCATGCTCCTCAGAGAATCAAGTTGGCTAAATTAAAATTAGAAAAAAATTGTAACCAGTAAACATTTTATCTAGTTTGTAGTTAGACTTCGGTAGTCAAGCTTTAAGTATATTGTGATGCAAACATGTTTAAAAAATCAAAAATCAAATTAATTGTCAGTCAGAGGCACCTTAATAGAAGAATTAGTGATGCTATTCAAGATGAAATCCGAACTTCTCAAAATGTGGGTATCACTGCCAATCAGACCATTTGTAGTTCTTTGAATTATACTGATTCTGATGCATCTAGCCAACATGATCTAGAAAATACTTCAGAAACGGAAAAAACTCTTGTGTTAAGACCATCTACTTCTTCTACTTTAAGTATCCCTGAGAAATTAGAAGAAAATACATTAAAGGAAAAATTGAAAATCTGGGCTATTACCGAAAAGGTTACTCATTCTGCTGTTACTAGTCTACTTCATATACTTCAACCTTATAATCTTGATCTTCCATTAGATTCTAGATCTTTACTAAAAACACCAAGACATGTTAATATTAAAATGATGGATAATGGGGAATACATCCATTTTAATTTAAAGAATACTTTGAAGTTGATTATTGAAAATTATTCAGATAAATTTTCTAATCAAATTTCGTTAAGCTTTAATATTGATGGTCTTCCTATTTTTAATAGTTCAACCTTACAGTTTTGGCCTATTCTATGTTTATTAAAACATGATTATTTTTCTCCGTTTACTGTTGGAATTTTTTGTGGTACTTCTAAACCAAAAAATCTAGATTTATTTCTTGAAGATTTTATCAAAGACCTTTCAGATCTGCTGGAAAATGGAATTTTTCATAATAACAAGAAGTACATTATAAGAATACACAGTTTTGTTTGTGATGCACCAGCTAGGGCATTTATTAAATGTATCAAATCTCATGGTGGTTACTCATCCTGTGAGAGGTGTACAGAGTTTGGTACATATGTAAATAAAAGAGTCATTTTTAATAATTCGAATGCTGCTAAGAGAACTGATGAGTCATTTTATTTGCAAACTGATGATAATCATCACATTGGTGTTTCGCCTCTCATTAAATTACATATTGGACTGGTAACAAAATTCCCTATAGATTACATGCATGCAGTATGTCTGGGGGTAATGAAAAAGCTTCTCAATTCTTGGCTTGGTGGTGACCTTAATATTCGGTTTCCTGCTAGAGTAGTGGAAGGTATGAGTGAACATTTATTGTTTGTAAGAAAATTTGTTCCTAGTGAAATTAATAGAAAACCTAGAGAGCTATCTCAACTACCAAGGTGGAAAGCTACAGAGCTGAGAACCTTTTTATTATATTTAGGTCCAGTTATACTGAAGAATAACAATATAGAAATAGGAATATATCAGCATTTTCTTTTGCTTCACTGTAGCATTTTCATTTTGGTTTCTCCTCAATTAGTTCATCAAAGCAGAAATGTAGAAATGGCGAAAAAGATGTTAGATACTTTTGTATCTCATTGTAAAGAAATATATGGCCTAGATTATTTAATATATAATATTCACAATTTAATTCATTTAAGTGATGATGTCAAAAATTATGGCCCTTTGGATACCATTTCTGCCTTCCCCTTTGAAAACTTTCTAGGCCAAATCAAAAACTTAATAAAGACTCCACATAAACCGTTACATCAAGTTTATAATCGTATAGTTGAATCAAATCATTTCATGAATTTATATAAGCCTCCTCAACATACAAAATTTATGTATGAACATACTTCAGGGCCTATATTAGATGGTGCAAAATATTCACAATTTAAAAAGTTGGTTTTATCAAACTTCGAACTAAGCATTTATTCTCACTCAGTATCTGACTGTTATTGTTTATTATTTGAAGGATCAATAATTGAAATCCACAATATATTATACATTGATAAAAACAGGTGTATTCTGATAGGAAAAGAATTTCTGAAGAAAACCTCAGTTTATGATTATCCTATTTCATCAGCACTGTTAGGCATATACTGTCTAAGTGATTTATCAAACATGAAGCAGTGGGAAATAGAAATTTTCCATCTAAATGTTTTGTGTTTCCTACCCATTCAGATACATCATGGATTTCCTTTCCGCTTTTACATACATGTTCTTTCTAGATATGTTTGCACCACAATATCAATTTTTCATATGAATTATCATTTGTTTAAGAGAATATATTTTGCTGATATTTTTGCAATTGTTCATGTGTGTATTAGTTTATTTTTGAACAATAAAATGTTTAAATGTTTATGCGAGTCTTTTTTTCCTGAACAAGACGCAGTACTTATTTTAACGTCCAATATGACGTATTATTTTAGATGAATTAACGTTCATAAGACGTTTATGAGACGTCATTATGGTACCTACTGCAACGTCTTATTTGAGTGTCATAAATGACGTGATATGGATAGGACAAACTCACGTTATGATAACGTATCAAAGACGTCAGTAAATTACGTCAGTTGGTCATTTTTGACGGGTTTTTACGTATTATTCACGTTTTCTGGTTACCTGGGTAGTTCCGAAATATTTTCTGATTGAGACGCATACCTATAAATTAGTTCGAATTATTTCTGTTCAGAAGTATACCTTTTCAATTAAATTGTTCCGAATTATTCGCTGATCTAAACGTCTTTCTGAATTTTTCTGAGCTTCCGAATTTTGAATTCTTTTACATTTTGGCTTCAAGTGAGTGCTAGTGCAATTGAATTGTAAGTACCGAGCGATTTATTGCCAGTCCTATTTTTATCCATCGTTTGAGTCTACCTACATAGCTGTTCCGTCAGATCCTTAAAATACCTTCCTAGTTTGTCCAGGTGCCCGTAGTAGTCTGCTATAGTACGTTTTGTCCGTATAACCGGTGCCCCGTAGTTAGTTGTCCTTCATGCGTGTTAACTCATGGTCAGACCGGAGGGCTGATGCAAACCAATGCTATAGTACGTTCAACCGAATACCTTCTGCTTTGTCCTGCTCCTTAGTGCCGTAGTTAGTCTGTCCTTCATGGCGTGTTGACTCATGGTCAGAACGGAGGGCATAACCGAACCAATGCTGTAGCAAGTTCGACAATCCTTTTCAACCCTCTAATTTCACCTGGCCAAACCCAACCTGTTATACGAGAAACAAGCAAAGTGGTAGATACGTGGTTGAATTCTAGGACTGAAAGAATATCGGACAAGTATAACCGTTGTGCACTCTTATACTGACCCCTTTTATTCCTGTTTTCCTGATTTTATCATATATTTGAATTCAGCGTTTAAATTAACTTACTTTCTATTCTGGCTGACTCGTACCGGGAAAATATTTGTTTCTTATGAAAGTGCTCGCAGTCAGACAAAACTGACCAATCTTATATTTTGTATTGATTTCATATAGCGTTTTATTTCACTGTATTTTTGTATAACTATTTTTCGCTATTTGAATAAACTGTGTAAATTTGCTCTATTTCTGATTTTCTCTGTTATCGCTAATATCTTAGATAACGACGAACTCTGTCTCTGACTAGCAGCTGCCCTGGTAGGTTTGCTATTCTCCCTTATTAGAAAAAAGAATAGCTGGCGCTCGAGGTAAGTTTCGCCGAGAAAACCACGTTACAAGGTATTTATACCGCGAAAAGCGTGAGTATGATTGACCAATCAAAAATTAATTTGTACCTCAAGTTTTATTGAGAGTTTCTGGGCAGTACAGAAGATGTTTGAATTTGCACACTCAATTGCAGTAAATCATCAAACTTGCTCAAAAATAAAAGAAATACGTAGCAAAGCTACTTGCATTTTCATTTATCACTGGGTTGCTGTAATCACGCAGAATTGCTGAATGCGATTTCTGAAAATATAATTTCGATAAAAACAGGAATGAGAGACATTCAAAAAAGTTCAAGGAACATTATGTGTAGTATCAGTGTCACACAAATAATAATAATTTAGAAGCTATGCCGAAACATCATTTTAAGAAAATTGAGATACTATCGGAATAGATAAATATTGACAAAAATAAAATAAAAACGGATGGCCTAAAAATTGTATAGATCCCGAATTGAAACCTATTTTTAATAAACGTTACGAATTCAATTTAGTTGACGACTGTATTTTATGGAATCATAGAATTGTTATTCCAGAAAAATTACAAAATGAAGTATTAAACCAACTCCACTCATCTCATATGGGAATTGTAAAAATGAAACAAGTAGCTAGAAGTTATTTTTGGTTTCCGAAATTGGATATATTCATTGAAGATGTTACGAAACAATGCGATGCTTGTATTAAATATTGTGACAAACCAGCAAAAAATAATATTAATTATTGGCCTGATCCCAACGCACCATGGGAACGTTTACACATTGATTTTTGCGAATATGGCAATAAGTTCTTTCTCATAGTAATTGACGCTTTTACAAAATGGCTCGAAGTTTTTGAAATGCCCAATATCACTTCAAGCTTGACCATCAAAACAATGAGAAGCTTATTCGCTCGTTTTGGTTTACCTCATCTCGTTGTTTCTGATAATGGAAGATCATTTATATCCGATGAATTTGAAACTTTCCTATCAATGAACAGCATTAAAACATATAACTAGTCCTCCATACAATCCTTCATCCAATGCGCTGCAGGAAAATTCAGTTAGAACTTTTAAAAGAGCTATCAAAAAAATTTTATCTGATAAGAATCACAGGATAATAGTAAAGCAATATCAAGATTTTTGTTGGACTATCGAAAACTCCGCATTGTACGACTGGGGTTAGTCCAGCAATGTTAATGTTTGGGCGTCCACTAAGAACAAGACTTTCAATTATGTTACCATCAGAAATGTCACCATCTTGTAGTAAAAACGAAAAAAGTATAAATTATAACATTAAGAAAAAAGATAGATAATATTCATGAATCACGTACTGAAAATTGTAAAAAAAAATAAGAATTTTAATTATGAGATTGGAGAAAATGTTCTCGTGAAGAATTATACTAATGTCAATAAACCGACTCTTATTAAAGGAAAAATCAAAATAAATTTGGAAAAACATATTTAGTAGAGATTCTATCATTGCAAAAAACTTGGAAAGGCACTCCAATCAATTAAAAAAAATAAATTATCTATGTTATGCCACACATTCCTATTGTAGCAATAATGATATCTCTGATGAACAAAAGGATATTAACAATGAGAATTCATAAAAAATGATAACGAATTGGATAATAATGTTGATAACTGTACAAATAAATAGACCAAAAAAGACATAGGAAACCTGTGAATAGATTAGTATATAAGTAATCATATACAGGGTGTCCGGTAAACCTTGTACAATATCGAAACTGGTGATAGACCAGGTCATTACTGTTCAGAATATCATAATTTCACCTCAGTAAAAATATCACCATTTTCGAGATAATGGGCATTTTCTAAATATCTAGAAAATCACTACATCACCTCGTTTTTTGAGTCCTATGTCTACAAATTGAGACTAATTCAAATATCTTTAGTGCCGAAGATTAATGAAGAGTGATGCTTTCAGACGTACAAAACAGTTTTCAGAACTCGATACATTTTCAAGAATAAAAAAACTAAGGTGAGGTAGCGATTTCTAGATATTTAGAAAAATGCCCATTATCTCGAAAATGGTGATATTTTTTTTGAGGTGAAATTATGATATCTGAACTGTCAGGACCTTGTCTATCACCAGTTTCAATATTGTACAAGGATTACCGGACACCCTGTATATTAATATTAGATTGTATACAGATAGTTGAACTAAATAAGGACATAATGTATCAATTTCATTAAGGGGAGAATATTGTAGTATATTCGAATTACCGCCTACCCTACCACTACGACCATACCTCATATTACACATACGTATTTTCCTCATTATAATTCAGTATGCAGATATCAGTCAACTTAAATAAATGCTACCTTATACTAATTCTTTAATTAATAGTATAGTGAGTAACGACACTACAATATATATATATTTTATAATTACTTTTCGCATCTCGATTTTCACATCCAATAACACAGCACGTCTTTACTCTTGCAGGCATATCGAAATTTATTATATTTCAAAAAGAAACGTGTCAACCACTCCTTGTGTCAGTTGACAATTCAAAGGTTTTTTGATAATAATTGATTTTACATACTTACTATTGTCTCGAAAGGATTTCCATGAATGCAACATCTAACTATCAAATTAAAAATAATTTTTTCTAAAACATCAAAAAATGTTGAATTTTTGTACTCTTTTCAGGTGCAAAGTCATAGATTTTCTTACCGTACAAAAATCGACTCGTACTTATCAAACTTTTAATCCTAGGATTAAAAAACGGTTACTTTAATCCTTGTAAAGCATTTGAAATCTATTGACAATCACTGTCATGATTCTGTGTTCAAATTATAACCAATTATGAAACGATTTTTCACTAAACAATTTAAATTGTAATTTGACTGGTTGGAGAAAAAATAGTATTGATATTATTCGGATTAAAAGGCCTATTTTAACTCGCAATTTTTGCATTCGCTCGGCTGCGCCTCGCAAATGCAAGTATTGCCGTAAAAAAAGATGCACTTTAATCCTTATAATATAAATCTATTTCGTGTATTAGTGTTCAACTCTGATAGATGGCGCGGAAATACGAGTGGCTCATCTATTTTTTTAGTTTGTCTATGATGATATGAATTCGAAGATTTTGATCATCTAGGATTAAGATCTCGAATTTTCGGCACCTTATTTAAAATGCCCTGAATATATACATATACTAGGTCACCACTTACGCGATGCTCATTTCGAGGGAGTAAATGATAAATGATTTCGAAAATAATATATAGGATATCCCAATACAAAGATACAGACCAAAGAAAACACCTTTATAAATATTACACCCCATATATGACATCAAAAATGGAAAGAACACTAGAATATCATCATAATAATAACCATACATCTTCAACAAATATGCCCAAAAACTTTGTTCTTTCTCTATTTTCAAATGGCACACCCGGTATTTTTCATCGCGTAGATCGTTCTCTTTAAGGAATAAGCTAATATTCCTACTCAAACACCACCGTATTGCCAGTAGCGTACCGTAGGGGGGGGCGGTGGGGCGGTCCGCCCCAGCCCCGCACCAGCATAGGCCCCCAAATGATGGGCAAAAAAACCAAACATTTTAAAAAAAATGTAAATAACTTATCAGGCCCCATGACGGCAAAGACCTCCACATTATACAAATGGTTAGTTAGTTATTGTTCCGTCAACATTCAAAATACAGTCCACTGGGCAGCTTTCACTCAAAGCTTGCGCAAGTACAATGCGCACGGACAAAAACGGTTAAGCGAGCTGAGGCGTCTGTTCATCCCGAGACAGAGGTCCTTTTCGCTGCTAGCTCTCAAGCTGTAGACAAGTCTGAATAGTTAAATGAAGGTGCAAAAATTCTCAGTGTTCCACGTAAATTTACAGAAGCCTGTTGATCAATTCAACAAACAGTTATTTACCAAGCGTATGTGTCACGACTTCACTTTATCATCACGTTTAAGGTAGGTTTTGTTGTTATTCGACTCCGTCGTATTTATCGATTGTTTCGTTACTCTGAAAGTATATGATTGTCGGTAGTACCTATTTAAGTTAAGATGGTGGATGAATGGAAATAAGTTGTATTTGTAGTTAACTATTAGGCCTAGTTTCTTAATCTATCATTCTTGTTTGTTTCTGCCTTTTAAGGCTTTTTTCCGGAAAGTCTTAAATGTAACTTAATTATTAGGCCTAGTGTTTTCTGCACCACTCTGATTTTGATTTTCCACTTTCAAATATCTTTTTTTTAGTAAAAATCTTGTGAATTGTAAATTTCATCTCAAATTGCCTGTTATCTGCTATTGAATTTTGAAATATTGTATGTTAAGTGTCAGTCTATTTCAATAACCATAAACAATTTGACGAATTTTTTCAAATAACAAAGTAGTAAAAGATAACAAAAATAGCTCGATTCTAAAAAATTATGGAATATAACCAGCAGAAAAATTATAAAACAAAAGTACAATTATATCCTGTTACAAGCACTGCTATATTTCTGATTTTTAGGTTTCATTTTTGGTATTCTTAAAATATAGGCTAAAATATTATTATTTGCAGAGCCAAGCAAACTGACGATAAAATGAAACGAAACTATCCCAGTGGATGGGAAGAAAAGAAGAAAAAACAAAATGTTAAAAAACAAGAAATTCAGCGTCTGTCAGTTCAATTTTGAAATACACTCAAAGGACGAACAATGAAGCAGAGCTAGATGTGTCCAAATCTATAGAAAGTCCCAGTACAAGCTATGACCAACGAATTCAATACAAAGGCAATCAAGAACAAGAAGAGGAAGGAGAAGGAGGACTAGAAAAGAAATTGAAGAAGAAAATGAAGACGGAGGGAATGGCGGAGACAAGGAAGAAGACACACACCCTTTGCTATGTTCCGACCCAGAGTCGGATACACCTGAAGAATCAGAGGATTTATTATTAAATTTTGATGTTGGAAATTGGCCTTCCAGTGCCAGATGGTCTCAGGACCGAGATAATAAGACGAGGAAGTGAGAATTTCCAACACTTAGAGGGACCATTTGGAGCTGTGCAGAAGCCTGGGGAAAATCCCAAAGGTCATACACGACAGCTGAACAGTAATTGTTTTACAAACAGCTCCCTAGTGGAGAGAAGATATTAGAAAATGGATGGTTATTCAACTGAAAAGAAATCATTGTTCTGCTTCTGTTGCAAGCTCTTTGATAACAATGATATACAGGCTACGACATCCAGTTTTATCACAGGGTTCAACAGTTGGTGGAAATTAAATCCTAAAGTGTCTTACCACGAAAGCTCTGAATTCCACGTAAACAATTTCGAAAAATGGAAAACTCTTGAAGCAGGACTTTAAAAAAAACTATCGATGCTCCTCACCAAGACGGTATGGAAAGAGAGAGAAAGAAATGGAGGGACATTTTACATAGGCTCTTAGACATAACACTTTTTTTGTCTAAACAGAATTTGCCGTTCAGAGGTCATAGAGAAGACATTGACTCTGATAACCGCGGCAATTTCTTAGAACTGGTGAATCTTCTGTCACATTATGACCCTGTTTTAAAGGAGCACAGCATACGGCTTCAGCAATCATTGGAAGCAGGAATGATTCCAGTATCTTACTTATCGCCTGCAGTACAAAATGAGTTATTTCTATCTTGGGCAACGCCGTTAAAAAAGAAATAATCTCTGAAATTAAGAAAGCAAAGTACTTTGGAATACTATTTGATAGCACGCCTGACATATCCCACACGGAACAGATGAGTCAAGTAATAAGATATGTGAAAATTGACAACAGGAAAGTAGAGGTGAAAGAATCTTTTCTAGGTTTTATTCCACTTAGTGGTAAAAAGGCACACGATATTACAGAGGATATACTCCAATCACTTGCAAGGATGGCTTGGATATAAAACTTTGTAGAAGCCAAGGCTATGATAATGCTACAACAATGTCAGGTGTTCATACAGGAGTACAAAAAAGGATTAAAGAAAAAAATCCAAAAGCGATTTTCGTACCTTGTGCAAACCATTCCCTCAATCTATGTGGTGTTCATGCTTTTGGTAGTGTTCCTGTTGTGTCACATTTTTTGGAACGTTGGAATGTGTGTACAATATGTTTTCTTGTTCAACACATATATGGCAGGTACTCAAAGAAACCGTTGGAGTGACTGTTAAAAGACTTTGTGGTACTAGGTGGAGTGCTCATCATGATGCAGTAAAACCCATCTTCAAAAATTTCAAAAAGTTGGTCGATGCTGTGGACAAATTGTGTGATGCTTCTGAAAATCTTGATACAAGAGGAGCAGCGGAGTTGCTGATGAAAAACATTTGCAACTTCAATTTCCTTTGCTTCTTGCACCTATGGTACCAACATTTTACAAGAAGTCAACCACGCCCAAAAATACCTACAAATCCAAGGTATTAGTTTAGAAAAGTGTGTACTGGAGTTGAGAACCTTGAAATCATTTGTAGAAGAGAGTCGGGAAGAACTTGTGATAAACCCTTAGAATATGCGACCACCACCTGTGGTGAAATGAACATTGACATCGAAGTAGAAATCGCAAGCGAGTCAAAAAGATGATGCCAGGAGAAAATGCTCAGGATGCAGTTTGACTCCACAGCAAGAATTGAAGCGATCTATGTTAGAGTGTATTGACAGTTTCATGTAGAACTGGAAAAAAGACTAACATCGATGAACGATGTATATGAACAGTTTGCTGTTGTGCACTCAGAAAACTTGGTGAGATCAAATGATGAAACGATAATAAACCATATACATCAGTTCACAGCTACTCACAATGATTTAGAGGAAGACGAAATGTTGCCAGAAGTGAAGAGGCTCAGAAGGCATCTGAAGGCTTCTGGCATAAAAATTGATGTGATGCAGCCACATGGACATCACTACAAATGCTGAAGTTCAGTATTGAAATGGACTTTCGTGAATCACTGCCCAACATAACAGAGGCACTCAAACTGTTTCTTACGATTTGTGGTCCGTGGCTTCTTGTGAGAGGAGTTTCTCAAAACTGAAATTGATCAAAAACTATCTCCGTTCCACAATGAGCCAGTCTCGTTCAGCAAGCTGGCCATACTATCGATTGAAAATGACGTTGCAAAACATGTCAATTTTGACGAATTAATCCAACAATTTCAGAAGTCAAGTCTCGCAAAAAAACATTTTAATATGTTCTTTGTTTTTACTATTCATTGAAATTTGTATGTCTTGTTTCACTCGTTACTGTACAACATATAACTATGTATTTCAGAGTAAAATATATTATGTAATTTTAAAATTAAAAATCATTATAAACATACCTATTTATGTCTGTTGTCTGCTACCTTCATTGTGCTTGATAGTAATTTATATTTGTTATCGAAACTGTTTGAGTGACAGTGCAAAAAAACTATTAGTGTTACTATGTGGGGGTTCATCACGATGCATTAAACAACCTTCAAAAATTTTGGGGAAAAGTTTCATCTTTAAATATATTCCATAGGGCCCCTCATCAAAAGCCGCCCAGGCCCCGAACTATGTCGGTACGCCACTGCGTATTGCTTGCGTTACTGGTTTCTTCTTGAATTGCTATTTAAAATAACTCCATATTTTGAATTTTTCGCGACGTATATGGATTTACCCCATCCAACTGAAGCCCAGTAGTTCTTATGCAAATTTAAATATCACTATGAATAATGACGCTGGATGATGAAGATGTATCCGATTGAGTTGAAGTGAAAAATAGTTGAGCACCAGCGAAAAAGTATTTATTTATATATTGTTCAAAGTACCTTGCAGATCCTTCTTCAAGAAATTCAGAATAAAAATTAGCAAAACGCAAAAGATTACTCAGAGACAAATGAAAGTGATTTAAATTTCATTTCATTCACTTATCAAAGGTACAAAGGAATGGACTTCTCAACAATGAGAAAAAATGGGAGTATATAACAGTAGCAACTCGTGATATTGTGCATAATATAAAAACAGATTACTCACCACCTCAAAGTTAATGCCTTTGCTGATACTGCAGCAATTGCTCTCCTTATTCCTGGAAAGAAAGTAATAGATAAGCTTCAAATGATGGTTCTCGAGCTAAATAGGTAAAGTAATAAAGAAAAATTTTTTCAAGCTGAATGCAGTTTTTTACTGGTACAAAAAATTCGATTCTGAAATAATATAAGAGAGCTTTGAAGAGAAAATGGCTCTATGTAGGAAGAATAAGTGGCTGTGGAGTTCGGAAATTGATTCGAAAGTGTTTTTGAAATTTCCTAACAGCAATTGGCGACCTGGACAGAAAAAACCCGCAAAAGGTTTAGCATTGATGTACAAACAGATTATTCCCAGAGCTATCAAATGCCGAAATTTGTACGAAAGAAGAAAACATTGAAAAGAACGATGTTGATTTTCCTGGAGTTCCTGCATTGCAGCAGGTCCAACATTAAATGTTGAAGGATTACAATCTTGCTTGACTTTTGTAAAAATTAATGTCAACAATGTAGTAGCGCCTTCTATCTTGGGGATAACATAACTTTCCAAACAAGAGGAGACATCATTCAACACCACCTTGTTGATCAGGTGGCGTAGCATCAAATATATCCTCTATCTTACCAGTGATGGCTCAAAAATAATCGAGTAATAGCTAAAAATTATATAAAAGGGCTGAAGGACTTTGGTCGATGGCTATTCAGCTTGATCAATAAATAACTGTTATTATTATTATTAAATCAATATAATATAACACTCATTCATTGAAACTCACTAAGTTTTCAATTTCGATTTTCACATACCGACTAATTCCCCAAATATCTTATATTCATATGTATTTGGATCAACATGACACCCTGAAATATATTCTTTCCAAGTTCTCTTCTTGTTACTTCCGAAAATCGAGCTGGGACCAGACACATTTCATCCTTTTGTTATAATTTATGGATTTATATTCCCTTTTTTAATGATACTTAGACCATTATAATTGACTTATAAAACCACAATATCATATCTAACACTTCTCAACAAAATATTTGTTCTAGAATGACTCATCAATATTTCTAAATTTTTGTTTTCCTAGACGTTTGACGGGCCTGGTCAACCCACACCTATAAGCACGAACTACCAGTTTATGTGATTCAAGCCAAAAGAGCAAGAGCTTAAACAAGAAATTTCTCTATTGATTTAGTATAAAACTCTTTTTTGGCATTTACACTTCAATATCAGCATCGAATCTTTGCGAAATAGATTGAACACTTAAGAATGCTCTAAGTCTGCTTATAATAGTTGAATTTGATAGAGTGGCATAGAATGGCCCTGTAAATAGGCCTTCAATTCAATTTTAGTGAAACTCTCATCATCACTTTGATATAGATGTAGATCGATATAGATATAATGCTTCATGATATTGAAAAATGACTGAAATGTTGAATGACTGTCAAATATTAGTGATCGAGTAAGTTTCCGAAAACGCCACTAAACTATTAATGTTTAGGCAGTGGATAGTATGCCGACCGATCGGCAGGATATTTTTTTTTTAACGGCCGACCGGTCGGCATACTATCACTTCATCGTATTCTGCCGACCAGCAGCAGATCGGCATAACCTAAATTAATTATTTGGAATTTGGACATATTGAATTAAAATGGAGGTAGAGTCAGTATTTTATAGTTTAGAAAAACTCCAAACATTTATTAAAGAATACCAAGATAAAAACTTTGTGCAACTATTTATGAGAGATGCCAAAACATTGAATTCTGTGAAAAAAACCAAACCAAACAGAGTAAAAATTGCCAAGAAGAATTAAAGTATTATTCAATTGTATATAGTTGTATAAAAGGGGGTCGCAAATTTTATAGTAAATCTGCAGGAAAAAGAAACTATGGTAAGTGCAAACATACAGTACTGCTTACTAATATTCACCTTCATTCTATCAAATATTGAAATATTTGTAGAACAATGAAAGAAGAATGCAACTTCAAATTAAAATTCTCATTATCAGAGGATGGCCAGAGTTTAATTTTAAAAGAAAAATTTGAAACACATAACCATACAGTGTCTGAGAAAATTTACAAACACTATCCAAAACAAAGGAAGTTAAATTCTGAAGACCAGTCTGAAGTCGAAAAATTATTGGATATGAAATGCAACAAAAAGATGGTGCAGGACTATGTCTCAAGAAAAAGTAATAAAATTGTAACTTTACGAGACCTAAGCAATATTAGGAAGCAGTCTACAAGACATTTACCTAAAAATGATCTTACAGAAGTAATTGAATTTTAAAAAAAACAAAAGGAGCAAGTGTTGAAGTTGTTACCAATAATGAAAATGAACTTCTAGGTATTTATTATCAAGATTATGAAATGAAACATTTTTATGAGTCATATCCTGAATTGCTCTTATGTGATGCCACATATAAATTGAATGCACTGCGTATGCCACTATATATTTTGATTGTTATAGATGGGAATGGGCATGGTGAAGTAGTGGCCACTTTTTTGTTGGCCAATGAAACAGAACAGACCATCTCAAAAATGCTAAAAATTTTAAAATCGATAATGAAAGTTGGACCAAAACAGTTAGTTATGACGGATAAGGACTTCGTTGAAAGGAAAGCTTTTAGCTATGAATTCCCAGGCATAAACACCTTGCTATGCTTATTTCATGTCTTAAAATCTTTTAGGACATCCATTACAGTTGAGAATATGGGAATTAATTCAGCACAGAGGGAATTATGTCAGGATATTCTTCAAAAAATGCCTACTCAAAAAATGAGACAGAATATTTAGAAAATGTTGAAAGTTTGAGAAATTTAGGTTTTACACGAGTTTTTAAATTTTATAGTGAAAATTGGCATAACATAAGAGAAGAGTGGGTTGAAGGGCTTAAAAAGAGCATATTACTTTTAATATTACAACCACAAATCATTTGGAATGTTTAAATAATAAAATTAAACATGTTTGTGCAAAATTTGCTGACCTTAATACTTTCTATGATCAGTTATTATTAACATTCAGAGTTTTAAGAAATGAAAGGGACCCTGCTGCACACACTGTGCTAACAAAACATTATTCATTAACTAGTAGCTCTGATAAAAATGAACTTATGTACAGCAAAGTTCTTACACCATATGCTTTTTATTATGTTAAAAGCCAATTGTCTTTATATAGAAAAAAACATGAAATATTAAATACAACCAAACAAGATTCATGTACCGGGTTTTTCACTATAAGTTGACCCCCCCTTTAACTTTGTTACTGAAGGAGATACAAAAAAATGTTTCATATAAAAGTTTCAGGAAATCCACTGAGGTTTTTTGATATGAGTCCAGAAACTGAAATATATACAGGGTGACCATATATTGATGGCAACTTCATTTTTTCAAATGAAACACCCTGTATATTTTCCATATTTGGTTAGCTCTCTTTCCCCTGATTTCGAATATGTAACATTTGTTGGTCTATCTTTCTTATTCTGAGCATCATAGAGTTTCAAATTTCAATAACCATCTGGCATGGCGTTTTGGAAGTTCGTGAACATTTAAGTGGCCAATCTGATCTTTGGATTGGTAATGGCGCACCCATTATGTGGCCACCAATAGTCCTGATTTAACACCGTTGGATAATATTAATAATATAAAATCAACCAATATTAAACCCATAATTCTGAACTAATCCCGTCATCGCACAAAGAATAATGATAATATTGTAATGATCAGAAACAAATTTTGAAGCTTTAATTTCTGAATTGAATCAGAGCCATAATAATGCTATCAAAAATAGTCTAAGCAACTTGAGACAACTATATGAACTATGTGTATTGAATGAAAGTGGTCATTTTGAGCAATTTCTTTCGTTGATGTTATTCTTACCATACTACCATAGTTCATCATTTTTCATTGGTTAAGTAATTGTTAAGTATTTATTCTAAAATAATACTCTTAAGTAGATTGTTTGGATATAAAGAATTTCATAGGTATTTCACATATTTTTTTATTCGGTGTCATCATTTCAAATTTTGAAACTCTGAAAATTGAAGAGTCACATCCACATACGCATTTATATTCGAGAGCAGGAGGAAATAGCCTATCAAAAAAGGAAACATATACAGGGAGGGTGTCCCATTTGAAAAAATATAGTTGCATTAAATGTTGTTCACCCTGTATATTACACATTGACGTTGTTATAACTCCAAAAATGAGCATTTTCAGTAAACGCACTCTGCCACTTGTAAAATGATAACAGATCTTGGCAGGTAGTTCTTAAAATTTGAAACTCTGTGGTTCTCAGAATAAAAGAGATAGACCAACAAATGTTACATATTCGAAATCAGGGGAAAAAGAGCTAGCCAAATATGGAACAATATACAGGGTGTTCCATTTGAAAAAATGAAGTTGCCATCAATATATTGGTCACCCTGTATATATTTCAGTTTCTGGACTCATATCAAAAAACCTCAGTTGATTTCGTGAAACTTTTATACGAAACATTTTTTTTTATCTCCTTTAGTAACAAAGTCGAAGGGGGGGTCAAATTATAGTGAAAAACCCAGTACTTGCACATTCTGGAAAACTATGAAATTACCGTGTCAACCCATTTTTTCATTTAGAGACAAGTTTAACATATCTCTTTATGATGATCAATTAGTTGATAAAAGATTTATGAAAGACGATTACTTAAAATCTCACTTTGAAGATAATGCTGTACATACTAACACTAATAATAATTTTGGAATTTCATCAATTGAGAGTCAAACTCGGATACTCAATAGTAATGAAAAATGGAAATCTGCTACTTTAATATGTCAAAATTTGGCGACTGTAATTAGTGCATTAGGAACATCTGAATTCCACAAAGCAATTAATAATATTAAACACTTGGTAAAACTTATAAATGAACACAGAGAATTTCAAATTGTTGAAGTTATTAATGAAAACACTGAACAGGATTCCTCAACATTGCAGCCTGATGAATTTTCAGCTTTTTCGTTAAATGCAACTAATGTTTATGATATTGGTATTGATCAAAATGTTTTAGCTAATGATACAAATGTAAATTCCGAAATCCGGAGATGCTAATTACTGAGTTAAATACTGTATGTGATAATGACAATACTGATAATGTCCCTGATCTCAATATAAATGTAACACAAGAAATTAATGAAACACAATTTATTAATAATAAAAGTATCTTGGCAAACACTGACAATGCCACTAGTCTCATTACAGGCATATTACCTGATTTTAAAGAAACTGACTGTCATATTATAGAATTAGATTACATTGAACCAAAGAGTAGTTTAGGTAACCTTAACTGTGATAGGCAAACAAGTTGTGCAATATTAACCAGTTTTGAAAACAAAAGTGATATTCGTGATATAATTGATAAGTCAAATGATACTGTTGAATATGCATGTGACAACGACCAACCCCTTCATTCATGTAATGATAGTGAAACACCAACTATAAATACTAATATGATAAAAAATATTCGTTTATCAGTAGTGATGAAGAAACGTGGTCGCCCAAAAGGACTTGGTTTAACAGTAATAGGAGTTAAAAAAAAGGACTGTTACTGGCTTTTCAAATAAATCTGCTACTGCATGACATAAGCAAATACTATCAACATTCATATATGATAATAACAAAATAAATTCAATAATGTACGAGCAAAAGCTTATAGAATGTGGAGGCTTGAATATGCACTTTGAAAATATAAATTCAGTCATATTGGAGTCTGAAGTTAGGATTTCTGAAATAGAGAAATATTTCACTTCAAATGCATTTGAGAAATTTAAGATTCTGATATCTGAAAAGAAAAAAAAACCGAAGTGGTTTTGTAAAGTATGTGAACTGGTAGCTGAAGAGAATACTGTAAGATGTGATTCATGCTTATTTTGGTTTCACATCAATTGTACTAGTACATTGAAAAAACTACCATCTAAAAATGTAGCTTGGTACTGCATTCACTGTAGGCCACATTGATTGTTATACTTAACAGGTTTATTTTGTTTTTTATTTTATTCTTAAATATTTCACAATATTCTCTGTATTTCATCAATTAAAGCTCTTTAGTTATATAAAGTATGTTTTAATGCGCTCTTGCTTGGTACTGCATTCACCGTAGGCCACATTGATTGTTATACTTGAAAGGTTTATTTTGTTTGTTATTTTATTCTTCAATATTTCACAATATTCTCTGTATTTTATCAATTAAAGCTGTTTTGTTATATAAAGTATGTTTTAATGCGCTCTTGCCCTTAACGATCGGTCGGCAGAATACGATGAAGTGATAGTATGCCGACCGGTCGGCCGTTTAAAAAAAAAATATCCTGCCGATCGGTCGGCATACTATCCACTGCCTATAATGTTTATTTTGATGATAAGCAGCTTCGTACTAAAAGTTGTGAATTTCAGTATGAAGTAGGTCAAACCAACCAGATTATGTGAACCTTCGGCTAAGTGATTGGACAATAGTAATAATGTCTAGGTGAAAATAAGTAATAACAGAATAAATTTACATATAAATCTTACCCTCAGAAAGTGACGAGGGAATGTTTTTACTCACTGCCAGGAAACTTTTTCATTCACATCCAGGAAATTTTTTGTGCCACTATGCCTTTCGTACAGCGGTTTCCTTGAAAAAATTACCACTTAGATTCCTATTTTTTTCAAAGTAGACGGCGATCAAGAATTTCCCAGATCATTCTTCATAAGAACGTATGTATTTCTATATTTCTATCTCCCCATTTTGAGATTGTTTGTATATTTGTATGTTGCAATAGATATTCGAATATCATCGTCGCTGTTATGTTGTGGACATTTATGATGATCATTTTCATTATAAAGCTCAGTATTCACTTTATCACTTTTCGGTTTCAAATGTTTCAATTTTACCCGCGGTTTTCAGCACAGAACACTATCATGTTGACATATTTCAGCTTAAGACTTATCGAAGGTTAGAACACAGAATAATTACATAATGTTCTGTGGTTAGAAGCACAGAAACAGAGTATAACATTGTTTTTGTTGAACAATTGCTGCTTTCTACTCACGGGGGTGAGTCGCCCCGGGACTATTGTCTGTGGTCCAAACAAAGGATTTCTCTGTTTTGAAACACAGACAACAGTCCGGGTGGAACTCTGAGCTGCCCAGAGCAACTCACCCCCGTGACTGGAAAGCAGCAAATGGAATCGCCAATGGCGATACCAGTTAACTAAACTCCCCCTGGCGGCAAAATATCGCACTAAGAAAACAAGTATACTTGACGAGTACGGAGTAATCCCATAAGAAATACATGGGGATGGTTTTTGATTGTGCGATTTTTCGTTTAATTCGCTTTAATTTGTTAAATGACTAGACTTTTCTGAAGAGTAGACTTGATGTTGAGAAATTATCGAAAGGTATTTATACGAGTGCTATTCAGATAACATATTATTTACGAATATATGTATTCATTTTTAGGTTATAATCTGTCTCGAATCTAAGCAGATTTATCTCAATAATTATGGCTGGTGAAATTATTTCTTCATTATGAGGGAACAGGAACAAAGTAGCAATATTAAAAGACTAACAAAATGTAACACTAGCTGTTGTGTTATCAATTCCTCGTCAAAAAAAGGTAGAAACAGGACTTTACACTTTCACTAATTTCCTTATAAAGAAGGAGATGAGAGGAGATTATTCATATAACTAATATACTTGGAGTAATACAAAATTGACAGACAAGAAGCCTGGGTGAGATGACTGAGGATTGGGAAAAGCTGTTTCAAAAAGCATGTTTTTTATTTCTTCCCGTCATTTTCGAGAGAGTGATTATTTTGCCACAGGTCTGTTGTGCATTAATTGTGTGAAATATTATAATGATTAATTCATCTTTTCAGGTTCAACACTTGAGCAAATGAAATCTCTTAAGCTAAGAGCTATTGCTGTTCCATCTCAAAATTTAACGCTAAGTTAATATTCACAAGAAATCGAGGCTGAACAAAAATTGAGAAATACCCTAAAAGATAAACATTCAATCCCTCAATCAACTACTGAATCCATCAATTTCCATAAAAGTGATGAGGAAAGAGGGAAGAAATTTCTGATTTGTCTGAAGAAGAACAATCTGCTGTGCATGCGCTATTGAATATGCAATTTATGATGATTGTTTTTCAGGTGTTAACTATCAATCACCGTTTCTCTGTAGCAAGTTGTTTTCTCACATTTCAAATTTTAGCCTATATTAATTGTACTCATACATCGTCAGTTTACTGCCGAAACAAGCTAAGTACATTTTTACCATTTTTGCGCTAAGTGCATTTTCCCAACCATATTCGATATATAAAAGTACTGCATAAACCAGATAACTGTTGTACAACTGAAAAGTACTAAATCTTGAAGCCTTGTTTCGGAAATAATTTTTTTGCTGAAAACTGAATAGCTCAAATAAGTTGAGTGCATAAAACTAACAAAATGTTACTTATCTGGTTTTGGCAGTAAGCTGGCGACACATTGTTTTCGATATAGTATATCTGTGATGCTCTATATGTGAAACATTAAATTATTCAGGAAAGTAAATGCAATCCTTTATTGACTACCACAAATTGCATGTAACTCTTATAATGTAATTAAATGTTATTCTCTCGATCAAGTCCTTAGCAAAAGTTGATCACATCTAAAAGTGGTGCTGAGTCATCGCATTCTTTATTGGCAACCACAGGTAGTGCTCTCCATCCTTTCCTATTTTATATTAAAAATATCAGCAGTCAGGTTTTGTGACCATCGATGAGATACCTACTTATGTTTACTGAGTGGTCTACTTCAGATACCCGAGAATTATTTCGGAATTTAGATTTGAAGCATTTCATATATCTTATCGGGCAGGCCTTGTAATCTTTCTGAATTTGTTTCTCTGAGATTTCTAATAGCACTCAGCATCTGTTCCTGACTACTTATCCAATTTCTGAATATCTACCCTGAAATCGAAAAAGAAGACGGTGGTCAAACTCAAATAGTTTTCATTTGGCTAATTTTCGAAATAATCGAGTAAATTTAAAAAACTGATTTGTTCACCCTGATGGATTAAGCTGGACACAGCACAATTAATGGTTCAATACCTCACTCGAAGTCCTTCAATTCACCACTTTAATATTCAATAATTCACTCCAAACGAAATATTATTAATTTATAAATATCAAAAAAAAACATTTAAAAATCCCCTAGCGGCTAAACACCGAACTAAGAAAACAAGTATCTGTTTACATTCTTCAGCGCCCTCAACGTTAGCTGGAATCGCTCAAATGGATCAAATTCATGGTTCTTAAACCATATCATTGTTAAAGGAGAAGATAGTTGGTTACTGCGGTTCAAGATTTTTTGGAGGATATTGGGCAATACCGTTAGAGGGCGCCACCCCGGAAGAGGCCCAACATGATGGGTTGCCTATGTACAACTTGTACAAGGTTGAAAATTCGGACGATTATTTCTTTGCGTATGGTGAACAACAGATGTCCCTAGTGGTGAGCAATTTTTTTTCACGTCAACGTGCCTTGCAAAAAGTTGTTTCATCTTGCTCCACAACTTCTCTCTTGTATGCCTGTATGAAATATCCAAGGGTACAGAGTAATAAAAATTTGTATTACTCTGAGGCCCTTATAGACCAGGGCCGAAACCTTCAAAAATGGTAAAAACTGAAAAAAAATTGCAGTAGAATGGAACCATTATCAGAAAAGGAGGGGAATATGATCAAAATGAAAGGAAAAATAAATTACGGTCGATCTGAGTTCGGGAAGTGGGAGGGGTGAGTTTTTAAGGGTGAAAAATGGTTTTCCTCGATTTCCGGAAAAACTGCAGGTCCTATGGAAAAAAGTTAAATGGCAAAGTTGTAGGTAATAAAAAGATCAACAACTTTTGTATTCGCAACTTTTTCACATAACCTCAAAATTTAGGTGAAATTTCAAAAAACCAAGTTTTTGGTTTTTTATTTATCTTATCTTTTTCAAAAAAAATTTTTTTATACGAAATTTCATGAAAACTGACCTTGTTATGTCCCAAATACACTGTAATTTATTTGATTTGAAATATTTATTTTTTCGTCTTATTTTAACTTAATATCAAAAAAGCAATCGAAAATTCTGACGTCAAATATCACCTTTTTTCGAAAACTTTAGGGGCTTTTTCTTCATTGAAATATCTACTTTCTGATGGTGTAAAAAATACATTACTGGAAATGTTCTCAGAAAATGCAAAAAATTGAAAAAACTCAAATTCGAAATTTTTTTTTATTATTATGTACAATTTTGAGGTATTTATTAAAATATACTCTTTAAATACTCTAAAACGTAAGATTTCCTCTTTCATTTATAAACGAAAAAATTTCAAATTGGAATATATACTTCTATAATTAACAAAAATATAAGTTAATAAAGTTAATATTTAATAAGGCATCTACAATATTTTGAAAAAGTTGTAGAATCATGTTTAAATAATATTTTTAGATGACCATTTATTGCTGTTTTAAGATAATTCATATACCTGAGTGACCTTCGGTTAATTTTTACCCATTGTAGGTTATTTCATAGAGAAGTGGGAATCTAATTCCGGAAGTATTGCTCAAAACTATTTGCCGATGCTGTGAAACTGGATGTAACAGTTTAAAATGTGGCTGCCGAAAACATGGTTTAAAATGCACAAATTTATGCACTAATTGTCATGCTTCTGAAAATTGCTCCAACATAGAAGAAAAAATCTATGAGGAAGTAAATGATTCAAATGAAATTGTGGAAGAAGAAACAATGCAGACTGGAAATAGCATTGGAGACGAAAATGATGGTCTTGAAGATTTCGACGATCAACTAGAGTTGGGAAGGTTTTTCTAATCTGACGATTAAGAAATGCCTTCGAAGAGACAAAAACTAATAAATAACTGAATAGAATTTCAGATAAGGTATTTATGAATAACAAGATTAACGTTTTTGAAAAAAAATAAAATGCGTAATCCGAATTAAGTATCTAAATTCAATAGTACGATTTACCTGTATATTTATATTGTAAAAGATTTTCTATGACATGAATGTAATTCGAATTAAATAAATAAACTCTTTATCCTAAAAAAAATGCAGCAATCACATTTTTTGATGAAATTGTACATAGTGATTAAAAAAAATTTCGAATTTGAGTTTTCTCAATTTTTTGCATTTTCTGAGAACACTCCTTATAGTAATGTATATTTTTTTCACACCATCAGAGAGTAGATATTTCAACGAACAAAAAGTTTCCAAGCTGATATTTTGACGTCAGAATTTTCGATTGAAAATTAGGGTGCTTTTTTGATATTAAGTTGAAATAAGACGAAAACATAAATATTTTAAATCAAATAAATTACAGTGTATTCAGGATATAATAAGGTAAGTTTCACCAAATTTCGTAGAAAAAAAATTTTTTTTAAAAAGATTCAAATGAAAACCAAAAACTTGGTTTTTTGAATTTTTCACCTAAATTTTGAGGTTATGTGAAAAAATTGTAATACAAAAGTTGTAGATCTTTTATTACCTACAACTTTGCCTCCTAACTTTTTTCCATAGGACTTGTAGTTTTGCCGGAAATCAAGGAAAACCATTTTTTACCCTTAAAAACACACCCCCTCCCACTTCCCGGACTCGGATCGACCGTAATTTATTTTTCCTTTCATTTTGATCATATTCCCCTCCTTTTTCATGGGTTTCATCCTACTGCAATTTTTTTTGTTTCAAAATTATCGACCCCGGTCTATTATATAGGGTTGAGATTTGAGAAATATTTTCGATTTCGTCGTGAGATCGCGAAAAGGAATTTTCAACTAAGTAGCAAAAAAATAGTATTTAATTAAAAGGAGTGAATGATTTGGGAAATTTTTATATACTCCGATATGTTTATGCTAAATTTATTTGGGCATCCTGTCTGTACCTATGCAGTCTCTTGAATTTAAATAAATGAATGATGACATAATTAAGGTATCAATAATTGAAGCCACTTAATGAAAATTATAAGTTTTTTCGTGTCTTTGAAGCCATCGTATTTACGATAAATTCCAAAATATTTCAAAACTTTTATTTTCAAAGAACGTTTAGGATTTGAAAGGGGCAGTTGAATTGAAGAAATTTTCCATAACCAAATCGAAAAGTGGCTGCTCTATGTACTCGATAGCCTCACGAATTCCGTCTTTGAGGTATTGAATCTACGCTGGGCTATTTGCGGAGTCATTCTCTTTCACGAAGCTTTTTCCGTAAAAGCTCGATCAAAGGTTTAGTTAATTGTAGGGCACGTAGCGCTGTCTTGTCGAAGTAAACGTTGTGCAGATCAATACAATCAAATATCGGTTATTAAAAATCGTTAATCATCTCTCGTAAGGTAAGGTAAGGTCCCAAAGACTCCGCCGGACCATAAACTGCACTAAACACTTACACGTTGACTACGTTGAGGATAGGCAGGCTTTTCAACAATAATTTTTGGGTTATGTCTGCAATTAACGAATTTTGAGCCGAAAACGGTCTCAAACAAAGATATTCTTGTAGAATATCTTTGGTCTCAAACGAGTTCTACTCCCTGATGACGAATCCGAGGTCAAATTCAATTCTGTCCTTGGGGCCGGACGCGTATTGGCATTCTTTACTACTATGCAGCACATGCATGGTGTTGCAACGCGGTAAAGAATGACTGAACGTATGCTCTTTCTATCTCTTACTACGGCTCAGCGCATGCAGGCGTTCAGACGTTGCATAATACTATATTATTCAATGAGTACATAATAATTACTATTATTCATGAGGGTGAATTCACCAGAGTGAATATTACTAGTTATATGTGCGGATAGAATACTACACTTTGTCCATAACTGCATTGGTGAAATTCGAATCAATCTGCATATTCAACAATGAAAATAGTTATCAAAACCGTTGACATTAAATTTTCTGTGTTCACTGAAAATTACAAGCTCACGATAAACGTGAAAAATTTCACTTGATATCGATTTGATGAAATGGATATTCAGTCTATCATGCGCTAATATTTTTATGTTTATTATTATTTACCGTATATTATTTTTATATTTTAGTATGGAATACACTGTTTTTGGCAAAAGTATATTATTGTTATTTTAACGAACCGGAACTGCAAATTTGAACATGGTTGGGATTGAAAAGCGCTAAACAATGTCTCGATAATGCAGCGTATCAATATTACAATAGTTACTATGTCTGAACACTTGCATGCGCTGAGCCGTAGTAACTATTGTAATATTGATACGCTGCATTATCGAGACATTGCTTTTCAATCCCAACCATGTTCAAATTTGCAGTTCCGGTTCGTGAAAATAACAATAATATACTTTTGCCAAAAACAGTGTATTCCATACTAGGCACTTTGTGTGTGGACTTCCCGCCTTTCGGCATTAGTCCATATGTCCGCACTACAGCCAGGTGTTATGCTGCAGTATATTGCCAGTTTCGTCTATTAATCGTCCATTGCGTCATGTGCCCATTAATTCAGTTTTTTTATGTCCGTGTCGTTTGCTTTTCTGTCTCTTCTCAACTGAAGTGTCGTGTTTCCGTATTTATCTGTTATCTTTTGTCTTATTCTGAGTCGTCTTTCTATTGTGCATTGTGTTCTGATGTGTCCGGCGTCTTCGTCCTGGCCGTTGCATTCGCATTGTCCGCTTGTGTCCGTAATGCGGCGTTCCCACGAGGCGTTCTTCACGACAGTGAACCACGCTTTCGTGAAATACACTTCTGTGTGAACGCATAGTTTTTAAACTTGCTTTCGTGAGGAATGCGTTCACACAGAAGTGTATTTCACGAAAGCGTGGTTCACTGTCGTGAATAACGCCTTGTGGGAACGCCGCAGTGTCGTGTTTCCGTATTTTCTGTTATCTTTTGTCTTATTCTGAGTCGTCTTTCTATTGTGCATTGTGTTCTGATGTGTCCGGCGTCTTCGTCCTGGCCGTTGCATTCGCAAGGCGTTATTCACGACAGTGAACCACGCTTTCGTGAAATACACTTCTGTGTGAACGCATTCCTCACGAAAGCAAGTTTAAAAACTATGCGTTCACACAGAAGTGTATTTCACGAAGCGTGGTTCACTGTCGTGAAGAACGCCTCATGGGAACGCCGCATTAGGTTAAATCGTCTCAGATACGCTTTCATATTTCCATGTCCCGTGGCTAGTTGCGCCGCTTTAAATGTCAGATTGAGTCTGTCTGTTCCTACCTGCTGCAGTGCAGTGCAGTATAATAATAGTTCTCTTCCCCTCTGGTTTTCGTCCAAGTTCGTTGCCACTCATTCATAATGTCCTTTTTTACTTTGTCCCTTCTTTGCGTCTTATGTTATGTATTTGTGTTCAGCGAAGGGTGTGGCCGTCCTTTGGTCTTCATTCTTTCGTCCTGTATTAGTTTTTTGTTCTTTGTCCAGTTGAATTGACATATTTGTAACAGAAGAGAGCTCTATGAAACTTTTGAGGCATTCAATGAAGATTATTCAGTGACCACTGCAAATGGTGATGTTATAAAGGCTTTAGGAAAGGGAACAATTATGGTAGAAGCTTGTGTAAATGGAAAAACTGAGAAATACAGAATGGAAGATGTGTGGTATGTTCCTTCGATTACCAAGAATCTGTTCTCAGTATTAGCAGCACAAGACAGAAATCCACAAGGTGAATTTGTTTCCACAGCAGAAATTTGTCATTTCAAGATTGAAAATAAGACAATTCTAATTGGCACAAGAACCAAACATGGTGGGTTATACAAGTTGAATATGAGAAATGTTTTATCAAAACAAAAACTAGATGTTATGAATTTACAAACCAATAATATTCTACAACTTTATCACGAGAGATTTGGTCATCAAAATAAGAGGCATATACGGAAAATTCTAAAGAGAGATTTTGAACTTGATGTTTCCTTGGACAGCGAATTATGTGAAGGTTGCATCTATGGCAAAGCACACGTTCAGAAGTTTGGCAGAAGAGAAAGAGCCCAAACAACGGGTGAGCTTATCCATTCAGATGTTGTGGGCATTTTCAAAATTCCGAAAGTGGTTACAAATATTTCTGTCTCTGCAAAGATGATTATACCAAATATCGTAGAATTTTCTTCATGCGAGAAAAAGGTGAGGTAGCAAGACACTTAAAGACATTTTTAGCAGAAGTAAAAGTAGCTGGGCACGTCGTCAAAGAATTCTTATCAGACAATGGAGGAGGATTTGACAATAGGGAAATTAAAAATATTTTGAATGAACATGGAATTCGTCAAAGATTGATAATGCCCTATACTCCTCAGCAAAATGGCTGTGCAGAACGAGATAATAGAACGATAGTCGAGACAGCGAGAGCTCTTTTACATGCTAGAGATGGTCTACCTCAAAGTCTATGGGCAGAAATGATCAACACAGCAGCATATATATTGAATAGAACGGGAGTTTCAGGCCAAAGTGACAAATCGCCCTATGAAATTTGGTATGGGAAGAAACCATGTTTGACACATTTTCGTGTAATTGGAAGCACATGTTACGCCCATATTCCTAAATCCCAAAGAAGAAAGTTAGATAAAAAAGCTGTGAAAGGAATACTAGTAGGATATGACAATGATGATGGTTACAGAATTTGGTGTCAAGATACAAAGAACTTGATAAGATCCAGAGATGTTATCTTTGAAGAAAAAATCATTTTCAAATCCAGAAACATCCAACTATCACTTCGATTCTGAAAAAGAAAATTCTGAAGAAATCGAGAAAGAAGAAAACAGAATTTCAGAAAATCAAAGAAGAAGCTATAGAACTGAAAACGATGTTTTGGATGATCTTGAACAGAAGATTGAAGAGGATGATATCACTGGTTCTAGAAGTACAACTTCTGAATTCAACGGTATTGGACATGGAAATTTACGAGATAGAGCAAGCTTGAGAAAACCAGCTAGATTCGAAGATTTTGTGATGACAGTAGCAACTGAAATACTTGAACTTGTAGAGCCAAATACTTATAAGGAAGCTATCCAAAGCAGTAATAAAATCCAATGGTTAAATGCTATGAAAAGTGAAATGGATGCACATAGATCTAATGGCACATGGATTATGGAAAAATTACCTGCAGGAAGAAAAGCTATTCCTTCTAAGTGGGTTAAATAGAGGTTCAGAGAGTAGAAGGCAGTAAACAGATTGCTGATCTTATGACAAAAGCCTTATTCCGGCCGAGATTAGTTCTCTTAAGGAGTTTGATGGGTTTATGTTCAAGAAACATTATATCAATTAGGGAAGGTGTTGAAGTGAACTCGTGAAGTTCTTCAATTGATATAATGTAGCACTGCAATTTTTATAAGTGTGCTGATATTTTGAATGTCAAGTTTGATTGATATAAAATAAAAGTCAATTTGTTTGCCACATATTTTTGCATTATTAAAATAAGAACTATAAATATTTTTCTGTAAGGGTTGATCACTTTACTTTAACAGTGGTCTCAGTGTAGGGTCCGTCTGTCTTTTTTGTAAAGCCCGTCCCGCGTTGATGCCCCATATCTCAGAGGCATACAGCGCGGCCTGTTTCATTACGTTTTCTACAATCTGTTTTATTATGTGTTTGTGTGTCCGTATTTTCTTCTCATTGTCCCAAGCAGTATCATGGATATTTTGTTAATTTTTTGTCTGGTGTCTTTAATGTTGTACGTAAGTCATTTGTCTGTCGATGATCAGTCCTTGGTATTTTATTGTCTCGCTATGTTCTACTGGTTTCTCGTCTATTTTAATTGTCGGGGGTCTCTCAATTTTTCGGCCGTATATAAACATCATCTCTGTCTTGTCCTCGTTGTATTCGTTTCCACTTTTTTCCAGCGCTTGCAGCCTTGCCATATGTATGTCCATTTTCTGTCGAGTTCTTTTGCAGAGTTTCCTTTATCAATATACATTCATCGTCTGCAAAAGCTAGGAACATCGCAACTGGGTCCCTGTACTCTATGTCGATGTCTCGTCTTTTAGCGTCGTCCGTTCTCCATACTTCGTCTGCCCAGTCCATCCTTCTGAACCAACCCTGCATGACGAGTAGCCATAGGGTCGGTCCAAGGCAAGATCCCTATGGGCATCCCCTAGTTGTCCTACGTGTCACGTCACCGCTTGTCATCGTTCTGTCCGTCAGGAAGTGTTCACCTAACCTGCAGAGTGCTTTCGGCACCTCGGCTATTTCCAGTTCCTTTGTTGTATATTTGTATATTTATTCTAGCGTCATCAAAAAAGTTTACATGACTAGTCATAACAAATCATAATGGACAATAATAAATGTTTCATATATCACAATATCACAAAAAGTAAAATCACACATTCACAAAATTTATACTTAAACACAATACAGAATTTGGCTGATAGTCAACATATAACTCAACGACAGGTCAAGAGAAAAAAAAATATCACAGTTAATTTTGTACTATTGTCATTTCATGTAAGTTACGCTCAAAAAATTCATCAACCGAATAGAATGCACAATTGATTAAAACGTCAGAAATACTCTTACAGAACTGTCTTAATGTAAGCTGTTTAAAATGATCCGGCAATCTGTTATACATCTTCACTCCCCAATAGTCAACAAATTGTTGTGTGTAGTTTTTGTGGTGTAGTGGTGTGGTGAAGTGTTCTCTAAATCTCGTGTTCTTCTCATGAAAGTGACTGTTGGTATTAAATAGATGTTTGTTCGTATGCACATATTTAAGGCTTTCTTTTATATATACTGATGGCAGGGTGAGTATTCTCTCTGATTTGAATTTTTCTCTACATGTGTCGGTATTTTTCATGTTGTACATTATTCTGATGGCCTTTTTCTGTAGGATGAACAGTTTGGAAATCTCAGGAGATCTTCCCCACACCAGAATGCCATATGTCATTACGCTGTGCACTATTGCAAAGTAAGCAGGTCTCAGCACCTCTGGGAACGATACGAACTTCAATCTTCTGAGTAAGTACAGTGATTTGCTAACCTTTGTACATATACCTTCTATATGATCCTTCCAGTCCATCCTTGAGTTGACAACAATGCCCGAAAAATTAGCCAACTCCCTCCCTCTCCTGCTGAATGACAGATTCTGCGTTTTTTCAGGGTTGAGCTTCAGTTTATTCGTGGTGAACCATTCTTCCGCATAGGCACGTGCATTCACCATCTTCTGCGCTACTTCTTCCTCCGACTTCCCACTTATCAAAAGTGATTTGTCATCACAGTACAAACATTGGTGGTGGCAACCCGGTACATGTATGTCATTTATATATATTATGAACAAGATTGGTCCCAATATAGATCCCTGGGGCACTCCGTATTCATTAGACAGCACGCCTGATGTACCCCCTTGCCAGAAAGTTTGCTGAGTTCTGCCCGTCAGGTAGGACTCCATGAGCTTCCAGAACATACCTCTGAACCCATAGTATCTAAGTTTCCTTAGTAAAGTCTGTACACAGACGCTGTCAAAAGCTCGACTCAGGTCAAAGTTGAGCATACTCAAACACTCACCATCATCCAGTGCTTTTATTCCTTTCCTGAGTAGTTCCACGAGAGCTGTAGTTGTGCTCTTTCTAATTCTATAACCATGTTGATTCTCATGCAGTAGTTTTTTCTTTTCGAGGAAATTCATCATTCTATCCTTCAATATGGTCTCAAATACCTTGGACAACACCGGCAGAATGCTAATCGGTCGATAGTTTGAGCAGTCGTTTATTTCTCCTTTTCTCTTATATATTGGTTTTATAATGGAAGATTTCAGTTCACTAGGAAAAACACCCTCTTCTATGCATTTATTCATCAATAAGGTAAGGGGTGTTATCAATTCTTCAGACAGTTCTTTTATAAGTTTTGATGACAAGTTGTAAACGTCCAATGTGCTTTTAGATTTCATTCTCCGGAAAGCTTTCTTGACCTCTTGTTCTGTGATCTCGAACATACAAAAGGATGATCCATTGTTTATCTGTCTCTCCTTCATAAGTTCTTCCGGGTTTTTACCAGTACTCTTCAGGGATTCTGCAGTTTTCTGCCCAATTGTAGCAAAGTATGCATTCATTTCGTCAGTTGTTATGATCGATTTAGATATTTTACAGTTATTTTTCTTTCTTTCATTATTCACTATTCTCCAATACGACTTTGCAGTACTTCCAGAACTTTCCAAAATTGCTTTATTTCTTTCTTTTATTATCTGCTGGATCTTCAATCTATACTCCTCTTTATAGTGTTTATACTGTAACCTCGACTTTTCATCTTTTTTCACATTTAACCTTGTGTATAGGGCATCTAGTTGGTTCTTCATTTTTCAATTTCAGGTACCTTCCAAATTTTTTTGTTATTCTCGATTAATTTCTTTTTTTCAGTTACTGGCATCCATTGTCAATAGTATCTAGCAAGATGGTATTGTAGATTCTGAATCCTTCTTTGGCACTCTTCCCAAGTATCAAGTTGTGCCAAGATATTTCTTGCAGTTCCTTTTTTACAGCGTAAGTATTATCATTGTTTACATTCCTTTGTTTAATAATTTTATACTCTCTTTCAGTTTTACTAGTATCTAAGGGGATGTTGAGAAGCTGTACCTTATGATCTGACATGTGCCATTCTTCCGTGTCTGTTTGCATATTTTTATTGTCTGTTATAAATATATTATCTATACAACTACTGTTTATGTTTACTCCAACCCGGGAAGGATCTAGAAAACAACTCGACAGACCATAGGTAGAAAGGGTATTGATCAAATTCCTTTTTTCTTTTGATTCGCTCAGGATATTCACGTTGAAGTCACCAGCTAGCACTATCCGTTTCCCAGGAAATTTCTCCACAAGGTATGTCAACAAATTGTTCAGTACGTCAATGTATTCCTCAACTCTAGATGTTGGAGATCTGTATGTGCCAACGACCACTGCATTTATTCCTCCAATATATGCACCTGCAAATTCGGCTTGCTTTTCCAGAGAAAAGTTGTTTATCTCTTGTATCATTTTATACTCCCATTTGTTTTTCAGGGCTAATAAGACTCCACCTCCTATATGAATTCTTCTACAGAAGGCACCTGCAAATTGAAAATTGCTTATTTTCAAGACAGAAAGCTGTGACTCACTGAGCCAATGTTCAGTGACACAAATTAAATCTACGTTTTTGTCCTCTAAATTAATACTCAGTTGGTCAACTTTGTTTTTTATAGACTGAACGTTTAAATTTGCCATACGGAAAGCATTCGATGAATATATATTCCTTTTACTCAAGAGTAATTGTTCTGTTGGATTTGTTTTGGTATCCTCGAAAGAACTTGAACTGCCTCACAACTATATTTTCAGGCCATATATCTGCATTGGTTATTTTTGCATTTATGGTGTATGGGTAGCCTACCTTGAAAGATTTGTTCTGATTAGTGTTATTCTCATGTTTTCTCAGTTCTTCCACCTTGAAGTCCCCACCTGAATCGGGAAACCTTTTCAACAAATATTTTTTCAAGCTGTCACAGTTTGAGTTGGCGGTTGCCCTGCCAACATAAAGCCAACCCATTTTTTGCGCTGCCTGAAATTCCTCATCATTAACTGCCTTGCCTTTAATAACTTCAGTTCGTTTGTTATTTCTCTTTGATAGGGCTGATTTGTTTACTTCATACTTCGATTGACATTGTTCTACGGTATTCGTTTTGTGGAGTTTCGTGCTCCTGAGCTGTTCCAGTACTTGTGCGCAGCCAATGGCAAGCCGTATTTCGAGCTTTTGAGTTACTCAGGAGCACGAATATCTCAAAACGAATAGGCCATTCATCAGACACTTGTGCATTTGAACTACGTTGTAATGAACTACCAGACACGGTGTTCTCAATGCGTTTGGAGCTATTCCCTTGGGGTATTTTTGGTTTGACAATTGACCAACCTGCTTCACGTTCACTCATTTCATTGTTTTGTTCTTTTCTAACCTCAAACTTTACATTTTCCTGATTTTTCAGCAAATTTATTAGAAATTGCTGTTCTTCCGTCCTCTTTTCCATTTGGCTGATCAGCTTTTCCGAGAGATGTAACTTGCTTTGAAGGTTTAGTTGTTCTACCTTCAATTTTTCGAAGTCCTCCTGAAACTTGGTTAGGTTTTCGCCCGGCACACTAATTACCTCGTTGTCCGCTACACCAACTTTAGCAAGTGCTGTTATCAACTGATCGTTGTTTTTGAAACTATTCGGAATCTTTTTATTTACTATATATTCGATGAGCTCATCTTTCTTCCACTTATTTAATTCACTCTGCAATTGACCGCCTGTCAAGTTCGCCATCTTGTATTGTCGGTATTGTTATATATGGTGTCCAGGCGCCGTTGAAAGCATTCCGCAGGTCAAGGGTGACTATAGTTGGTGTTTTTTGTCTGTTTTGTTGTTCCGTATTTCATTTGTCAAGTAGTCTATCGCATCAATTGTCGATCGTTCTTCTCTGAAGCCGTATTGTCTGTCATCAATTTCGTCGTTGTTTTCCAGCCAGTGTTGTAGTCTTCTGTTTGCAATTTTGTCCAGTACTTTCCCCAAGGCTGGAAGAAGGCTTATTGGTCTCATCGTGTTGGCTTTTTTGGGAATCCATATTACTTTTGCCGTCTTCCACACCTTGGGAAAACGTCCATATGTCAATCTTTCATTATATATGTCTGTCAATATTGGGCGTATTGCGTCAAATATGTGTCGAAGTGCCTCATTTGGTATTATTTCTTGTCCTGGGCTTTTTCCTGGTCTCATTTTCTTAATGGCTTGTTGTATTTCTGTATTCGTTATCGCAGGTTCGTCCGTGTTGTTGTGTTTACATTTTTCATGTCTTATTTTATTCATTTCTGGTGTGTCCGTCGCCTCGTCGTCTTGGGGGAAGTATTTGTCCAACAGATATGCATTTTTGACTTTTTCGTCGGTTGTGTACTATCCGTACTCTTTTTGTATGTTAATGTTTTGTGGTTTCTGTCTCCTATTCATAAATTTCCACAGTTTGTCCCAGGGATTATTTTCGCTTATGTCCTTTATTTGTTTTTGAATTTGTTTCAGTTTGGTGTCTTTGATTTTTTGTTTGTATTCCTGTCTCATTCGTTTGTATATTTCCTTTTTACGTTTCTTTCGTTTACGTCTGGTTCTTGTTGTGTAATACGTCTATACCTCCTCAGTTGTTGTCGGAGGTTCTGTAGTTCCAGTTCGTCTGTCCACCAGTCCGCTTCATTTGTCGTCGGTTTCGTATTTATTATCTCTTGCATGCCCTGGTGCATATTTCTTGAATGTTTTCTGCCCGCTTTTCCAAGTCCTCTTCGTTGTTTATTGTCCATATTCCTTTGTCCGTTTGTTGAACTTGAAAACCCCAAGTTCGATCCTTGGAGCTGGGGGTGTGTGGTGCAAAGAATCGAATGAAAATTATGTCAGACGTAATTTCTATAATGCTCTATCGAATCCACTTTTCAGAATTCTTGGCCGGACATCCCAAATAGAAGAAAAATGGATTTTTGCCATCGAGTCAACAACGAAACTAAACAGTGTTGAAAACGATCCTCACATCTAGGGTTGCAGGGTTCTCAGATTCTAACGAAATTTTTCTCTAATATAACTCATATTATACTCAACGAAAACTATTCAACGGAATTCTTGGCCGGGTTCCCGAAACAATTACCAAAAACAAAGGAAATACATATAGTCATATCGAGTCCGAGACGAGAGAGCGTCGGCTTTTATCTTTGGAGCTGGGGGTATGGGGTTCTCAGAAACGAACAAAACTTTTTTTCGTAATAGTTCATATAATGTCCTAACGATATCATCTACTAGACTTTTTGGCCGGACATTCGAACTACAAAAAAAATATCATTCGATCGTGTTAACAGTAAAACTTGAAAACCCCAAGTTCGATCCTTGGAGCTGGGGGTGTGTGGTGCAAGGAGTCGAATGAAAATTATGTCAGACGTAATTTGTATAATGCACTATCGAATCCACTTTTCAGAATTCTTGGCCGGACATCCCAAATAGAAGGAAAAATGGATTTTTGCCATCGAGTCAACAGCGAAACTAAATAGTGTTGAAAACGATCCTCACATCTAGGGTTGCAGGGTTCTCAGAATCTAACGAAATTTTTCTCCAATATAACTCATATCATACACGATGAAAACCATTCAACGGAACTCTTGGCCGGGTTACCGAAACAAGCACAAAAAAAAAGAAATATTGTCATATCAAGTTCGAGACGAGAGAGTGTCGGCTTTTATCCTTGGAGCTGAGGGTGTCGGGTTCTCAGAAACGAACAAAACTTCTTCTACATCATCCACCGAACTTTTTGGCCGCACATTTGAAATACAAAAACAAAATTTTATCCGATATTGTTAACAGTAAAACTTGAACATCTCATGTTCGACCCTTGCAGCTGGGGGTCTAGAGTTCACAGTAATGATTGAAAATTTACTCCAAAGTACGTGGAATGATGCCCACTCCATTTCATTCATTAGAATTTCTGGCCGGATATCTCAAACTAATGAAACTTTAATGAATTGTTTCCTACGAGTAGATACCGATTTTCCCCTAATGTGATAGAAACTGAATAAAAGGAAGTTTAAATATATTTGAATTGTTCAATTCTTTGCTTGCGGTATAAATTTGATCACTCCCGATGTGGCATTACTCAGAATTAACCGTAAAACAAATCAGCTGACGCCGCGCGACTTCATCGACCGTGGTGGAATAGGCGCGCTTGGAGCTGGTTGGCCGGGAGCTAACATCACCGGGGTAGTGTTTCCACATTTAATAGCTAAACAAATGAAATAAATAGTTATTTAATAAACTAGGTTATTAAAAACAGCGACTAATGGTCAAAATATTTTAATGCGTGAGCGGAGCGAACGCATTAATAGTTCGAGACCATTAGTCGCTCGATTAATAACCGAGTTCATTACAAGATTTTTCCGACGATCTCAACATGAATAGTGTATAAAATCTTGATTAAAATACATTTTCAATTCGCACAAGACACACATTTGACGTAATGGAATTTCTATGTTTCTATGTTTCAGTAGAGTTTGACATTTCTCGTAGTGCTTCTGAATACTTTGTGTACGGTTGTCATGAGGATTGCACATTAAAATGGCTAAAAAATTGAGCATTGAAATGGGTCATTAATGCTCAATTTCGTACACATTAAAAGCACTTTTTATTTCGAGGTCGGCGGAAAAAATATTCAAATGTCTGTAATTATAATAATTTCGAAAAACCTGTTAAAAGTAAACTATGTTAACAACCAATTTGTTGATTTATAGTTGTAAATAAATGAATATCTTTTCGTATTGATCTTAATCTGTTATGCAATTCCTCTTAGCTTTCTTGTCAAATAATGCATAATATGTTGATCCCTCTTCAAATGTTGGTCTATATAAACACCAAGATATTTCCTTGCATATGTATCCACTATTTCCAACCTATCGTCGACTCGAAGGGTGCCCAAAGGACCCCGCACACTTACTGAGGAAAAGCGGGCCAAGTGAATTTTCCTAATTTTTACATATTATATTTATACCAACCTCAAGAACAATATATCAGATTTTCACGAAGGTCTTACATCTGGTTTGTTCTAGAGGGCGTTCCAAAATTGCAGCTACAGAAAAATGAATCTTTAAATTTTGATGATAATTCTTCTAATTTTCAAAATTTATCATGATGCTTTGGGTTCTGAATAACAAGATGTGACAGATATCCAAACACCGCCCACCACGTTAAGGTTCGTTATACAGGCTGTTCTATGAAGCTGTATATGTAACTGAATGTAACTTTGTTAGTGACTTTGGGACCACCCTGAGTTTTTCAAAATATGATACCATGATGTATGTCCACTTCTGTAGGAAGTTTCATTAATGTACAAAGAGCAGTTGCAAAATTATTCAGGTTTAAATTCGGATTTCATACAATTTTTCTTTGAAACTTATCTGTAGTTGAGATTGCTGTCAAGGAATATAGGTTTTCATTAGTATAATTGTTATGATGTAGAGGACATCGGGAATAATTTTTTCCTTTTACAATATATCCCGTTTTCGAAGCATAAGCGAGATACAGGGTGTCAAACGTCATTTTTAGCAAGATTATTATGAGTGTGGTCAGTTATGTATAACACTTAAAGTGACGGTTTTTGGTCAAATCTCTGTATTTTTGGGTCCTCAATTCAGAAGACCTGCAATGTTCCAATTGAACACAATTTTCTAAGAATTTCTGTGAAAAAAATCTTTCAAAAATCGAACACAATTTTTTTTACATGTCTAATTGTCTACAGCGATGAAAAAATTTCACTTGAAATGGATGAAATTTTGTACAACTGTACTTCTTGAATTATCAATCACGAATATGAAAACAGAATTGTAAAATATCGAACGGTTTCGTTACTACAGTGTTAGGGTTTTTAATTATATTCATTTTAACTTGTTTAATACTTGTAATGCCATCTCTTACAGTAATTATAAATTCACATACTAAATCAAAGAAATCTGTTGCAATATTAGTATCGTGTATCATCTGAACATATGTATATTACCACCCAGATGAGTTAGAGTTGCTAAGAGATATAGTTGTAAGATTGCTGCTAATATAAAATATAATTCTAAATGTTATTATTGCTATTTCACTGTTCCAAAATTACCAATAACCGAACCAGCAAATAAAGCTACCGAACAAGTGGTCCGATCGAACCAAATCTTGGAAGTTGGTTTTTCTGAAAAGTGGAATCAACGTGCAATTGGAAACCCAAGAACGAGTCACCGTGCAAAGGCATTGCGATCCTTCAGGTTGGTCAGGTTCCAATTACTACAACTAGAAGACATCCAAAAATAGGTATTATATGAATTCCTTGCTGAACATCATCGTCGAGGTAATAAATTGAATTTATTAATTTATTCAATTTCTATCATCGTGAAAGGAAAAACCTGTGTAAACAAAGTGCGTACATATGCTACATTTCTTATCTTTATTTCCACATACAATTCACGGAAATTAAATTGGACTGAAATTGGAAGATATTTTCATTCAGGGGAATTTAATATTCAATTTATGTGTAAGTGGATACTATACTGCGTGAAAATCTATTTTTCAAAAACATATTATTTTCGAGAGACTATTTTGAATTTTTCCCTGATTGAATTGATATTGAACTGCTGTAATTTTCTTCTTATACTGTTTGTGTAACGAAATTTCTCTGATAGCATTGCTGTATATTCTGAGGACGATTTCCTTTCACTGTCGCTGCTTGCTATGAAGTACAAGGGGTACCTACTTCAAATGTAAAAATTTGCTAAATTGATATTTCCTCTTTTTAATTGCTCATATAATATTGCATTCAATTGTTATAATTTTTGATACATTCGAACAAACTTTTGAAGAAAAAGGTTCTGAACTTGCTTTTGTTTGAGAGTTATATTTTGAACAAATCATTATATAATTTTCTATATTATGCTTTGAAATAATTGCTTTCTTCATTGTATGTTATACTTTGAACCATATATCAGTTACTTTTAAAATTTTCTGCATATTTCATATTGCTGTTGATATGTTTTGCTATTTTCCATATTAAGAATTGATTTTTGGATTGAATTGAATTTTGTACACGATCATATTGCATTCTCTGCTTGATTGACGAAATTATTATTATTTTCAAATTGCATCAATATGTCACATATACTACTGGAACAACAAACATTACTTGCCCGAATATCGAGATCATATTCAAATTTCAAGAAAGATGGTAGTTCAAAAATGACTATGAATAATTGTAAAACTAGAATCGTTAATTTGGAGAAAATTTGGACTACCTATGAAATGAATCATTCAAAACTTTTACTTGATAATAGTGAGGAAGTTAGAAAATCTAAATATTTTAGGGAAGATGAATTTGCTATAGCTGAAGAATTATACTTAGAAAAACTTACCGAATTTCAAGATTTTCTCGATACATTAAATATTACTGCTGCAGGTACTATAAATCAAAAGGCCAATAGTTTTGAAGACATGGAAAGGTTGCCCGCCATTAAATTACCCAAGTTCAGTGGCGAGTTTTGTGAATGGGAATCCTTTAGAGACCTTTTCACGACTTTGGTGATCAATAAATCTTATATATCGAATGTCACTAAACTGCATCACTTAAAGCTGAGTTTAGAGGGAGATGCTGCCCAACTCGTAAGTAGCTATGCCATAACTGAGGATAATTTCGCTATTGCTTGGCAAAAATTGAAAGATCGCTATGAAAATAAACGCCGTTTGGTAAATGCTCATTTGTTCTCAATATTTTCAATGAAACAAATGAAAAAAGAATCTTCGCAGGAAATAAAAAGAATAATTTCCGGTATTTGCAGTCCTCTTGCTGCGCTAGAAGCACTTAAACGCCCAGTCTCTCAATGGGACGATATTCTAGTATATCATGTGGTATCTCTTTTAGATTCTGATTCGCGTAAACAATGGGAAAAACACTTGGGTAACGATTCTCACTCAATGGAACCGCCATCTTATAAGACTTTGATGAATTTTTTAGAAAACCAAATTACTATATTAGAAGCTTTGGAAGAGAGTTATGTCAAAACTGCCTCAAAGACTGCAACCCCCTATAATAATCCTGCTAAAAGCTTCAAACTCACTAATTCTTCTACTGTTAAGTCGCATCATATAATCCCACATCATTCGAATAAATGCTTATTATGTAATGGGATCCATTTCTTCCTACATTGCAATTCATATAAACAGAAGAACCCCACTCAGAGAAAAGAATTTCTAATCAGCCAAAATCTTGCTTCAATTGTCTTTCATTACATAATGTTGGAAATTGTACTTCCAAAAAGAGATGTCAAATGTGTAATGGTAAACACCACTCAAGTATTCACGTGAATAAAGTAGAATTACCGGTCAATGACACTTCTATTACAACCACAAATAATTCTGTAGCATTCGAAAATATGTCTACTAATTTCTGTAAATCACCTGATCATGTTCTGTTAGCTACAGCGGTAGTAAAGGTGTGTTCTGAGAATGGAAATGAGACTTTTGCTCGTGCATTGGTAGATCAGGGATCACAAACGTCCTTCATTTCGGAATCCTTGTATCAGAGACTCAAACTGAAATCGAAATTGGTAGATGTGCCTATTTCAGGAGTTGGAGGACAAAGAACTATAACTTGCAAAAAATGTGTTGATTTTGTTTTAAAGCCTAGATTCAAATCCAATTTCTCCTGTTTAGTAGAAGCTTATGTTATTCCAAAAGTAACATCTTATGCACCTAAATTAGAAAATAAAAGCGAACATTTTCGTTATCTAGAATCTCTTGTTTTAGCTGATCCTAATTTTGCTGATAAAGGTCAGATAGAGATACTTTTAGGTTCTTCAATTCATGCTAAAATTATGGAGGGTGAGATTATCCGCGGAGAAACTGACGAACCTATTGCAATGAAAACCACTTTAGGTTGGATTGTTTCTGGAAATATTTCTTCATCTAATAACAGAAGCTTCCCTACTGTGTTACATCTCACTGATGAGGAAGCATCTTTGAATGAACTGCTCTCTAGATTTTTTGCTCAGGAAGAATTTTCTAATGATACTAAACATTTTTCTCCGGAAGAAATTGAAAACGAGACCATTTTTGTAAATAGCTTTTCTCGTGACGAAAATGGTCGGTTTATGGTGCGTTTACCGTTCAAGTTACCTTATCAACATTCACTGACTTTTCCCAATATGTACAACATAGCTTTGAAAATGCTGAATAGAATGGAAACAAAATTTGAGCGCGATATTGAATTTGGCCGTCTATACCGAGAATTTATGCAGGAATATATTGATTGCGGTCATATGATCGAAATAAAGGATAAAGAAGAAAGAAGTATTCATTACTTTTTGCCACATCACGGTATATTGAAGCAAAATTCCTCAACGACTAAATTGAGAACTGTTTTTAAACGGATCTGCTAAAGCAGCAAACAATCTGTCAATCAATGATGTACTCCACGCTGGTACAAATTTGCTACCTGACCTGTCAGAACTGATTCTACGTTGGAGACAGTATAAATATGTATTCGTTTCTGACATAAAACAAATGTTTCGTCAAATACGCATTCACCCATCTGATCAAGTATTTCAGGCAATACTTTGGAGGTTCAACACCGACGAACCTGTCAAAATGTGGTACCTGCAGACGGTTACTTATGGAATGATATCCAGTCCTTTTTTGGCTATCAGAGTAACCCGTCAGCTTGCAATGGAAGAGCAGCAACAGTATCCATTGGGGGCTACTATCCTGAATGAAGAAACTTATATGGATGACGCACTTTCCGGTGGCCATTCCATTGAGGAATCGCTTGATAAAATGCAGCAACTGATAGGTATTTGCAAGGAAGGTGGCTTTTCGTTACATAAATGGCTTTCAAATAGTCATAAATTATTACAGTCCATTCCAATCTCTTATTGTGCCACTCCCCAAGGTTATGAATTTAATTTAAATACCACGGTTAATGTTCTGATCAGCAATGATTCTGAGTTTAATGACACTGTTCTTACTAAAAGAATAGTTTTATCGAAAATGGCAAAACTATTCGATCCATTAGGATGGCTTGCTCCTGTTATCATAACTGCTAAAATATTTATGCAACAACTCTGGATAAAGAAAGTCAATTGGGATGAGGAACTTGATTCAGAATTAGCTGAACAGTGGTTTAAATGGTACAGTAGGCTTTCTGATATGAACGATTTGAAAATTAATCGGTGGCTGGGTTATAGTCCAAATGCTGAAAGATTTGAGCTACATGGATTTGCAGACGCTTCGAAATTTGCTTATGGAGCCGTTGTGTATCTGCGAATTATTCATGATGGCCAAGTGACAATAACCTTGCTTCAAGCAAAAACAAAGGTATCACCAATAAAACCCCTTTTAACTATTCCCCGTTTGGAATTATGCGCTGCTGAACTGCTAGCGAGGCTTGCTAACAAATTACTTACTGCTTGTAAAATAGAAAATGTCAGTTTGCATTTATGGTCTGATTCGACTGACGTGCTTTTTTGGTTAAGAGATCATCCTGCTCGTTGGCCAATATTTATAGCAAATAGGTGCTCAAAGATACAATCTTTAGTTCCTACTGCTTGCTGGAGACATGTGCGCAGTGGTGATAATCCTGCAGATTGTCTTTCGAGAGGCTTAAGTCCTAGTGATTTAAGCAATTTTCGATTATGGTGGAAAGGCCCTAAATGGTTGAGTGATAAAACCAGATGGTTCGAAATGATGTCGGAGGTCAATATAAATCCCGTGAAAATTCCAAGCTGTAATCAGTCAAATGCATCAATTTCAAAATGTGAATCTGATTCCAATTTGTGGGATCTTCAAGTAGAATACTCTTCTTTAAATAAGTTAGTTAGGATTACCGCGTTTATTTTAAGATTTCTGAATGCCTTATTGAGGAGAACTAAGTTTCGCAATAAGCTAAAGTTATTCTCTTGTAATTGGTACAATGATGTCGAAAGTGTGGATTGTGAAGCGTTGAGTATTCGTGAATTGAAAAGAGCTCGTTTAGTATGGGTATATTTGATTCAACATCATTATTTTCGAAATGGATTCAGGTTACTTACAAAGAATCGTTCAGTTCCTAACTCAAGCGTTTTGTTGAAATTGGATCCTTTTATACAAGACAATTTGATCAGAGTGGGTGGTCGTTACAACATTCTTTTCTCACATACTTCACTCTTTACTCTACTTGCTAGATACTTTCATTTAAAAAACCTTGCACGGCGGTATTAAATTGACACTCTCAACTCTGAGAGCAGAATTTTGGATTATAAGGGCTCGTCAGTTGATAAAGAGTACAATTAATAATTGTCATTCATGCTTGCGATATAGAGGAAGCACAATTTATCAAAAATTGGGTAATTTACCGTCGTTCAGAACTAGACCGAGTCGACCATTTTGAAATCGGGCGTAGATTACGCTGGTCCATTCAACATAAGATCATCTGCTGGTCGTGGTCACAAATCTTATAAAGGCTATATAGCTGTTTTCGTCTGTTTGAGCACTAGAGCTGTACATTTGGAACTGGTGTCTACTTACGCTTCTAAAGAATTTATAGCTGCTTTTCGTAGATTCACCTCTAGGAGAGGTTATTGTTCTGATTTATATAGCGATCGTGGAACGACATTCGTTGGGGCTGATAAAGAGCTCAAAGATTTATTTGAAAAGTCAACACCTTTTATAAGGGAAATTTCAAAAACTCTTTCAAACGAGGGTACAAATTGGCATTTCAATCCACCAGCAGCTCCGCATTTTGGCGGTATATGGGAAGCTGCAGTGAAATCCGCCAAATATCATTTAAAAAGAATAGTCGCTCCGCATAAACCTACTTTCGAAGAATTTTATACTTTACTTACTCAAGTTGAGGCTTGTTTGAATTCAAGGCCGCTAATAGCATTAAACGATGATATAAGTGATATTCAACCTCTTACCCCAGCACATTTTTTGATCAATTCACCCTCTTACATTGTTCCTGAGGCTGATTGCTCAGAAGTAAAAATAACTCCATTTGAAAGATGGAAATTGATGCAACAAATGTTAGCACACTGGTGGAAAAGATGGTCAAGGGAATATTTACAATCCCTTCAGGTCAGGTATAAATGGGGCGGACTTCCCAACCTTGTCTTCAGGTGAACGATATAGTTCTTATTACCGATGAAAATAGCCCACCTGCCAAATGGCCGTTAGGAAAGGTTATAAAAATTTCTCTGCTAATGATAATCAAGTTCGAGTAGTAAGGTTACAAACATCATCAAATGAATTAGATCGACCTGTAACCAAACTTATTTTATTGTCCAAATCATCTTGCGAGAATGCAGTTTGATAAAAGTATTGCTAAATGTGAATTATTGTTATTCTTATTTTGTTGATTTTGATTTATTGTATATTAAATCTAATCTTACTCTTTTGCATTGATAATTGTGTCATTTTTCAACCTTTAAAAATGAAGTGGGTGGAATGTTAGGGTTTTTAATTATATTCATTTAACTTGTTTAATACTTGTAATGCCATCTCTTACAGTAATTATAAATTCACATACTAAATCAAAGAAATCTGTTGCAATATTAGTATCGTGTATCATCTGAACATATGTATATTACCACCCAGATGAGTTAGAGTTGCTAAGAGATATAGTTGTAAGATTGCTGCTAATATAAAATATAATTATAAATGTTATATTGCTATTCCACTGTTCCAAAATTACCAATAACCGAACCAGCAAATAAAGCTATCGAACATACAGGAATTCAAATATTTCGTTCAGACCTCTGAAATAATGAAAGAAAAATTGTTTTGAGTTCTAGTGTCAAAATAATTAAATTATTGGCAACGAATATCAATATCCTTAGAACAGTATCATTTCCCTATTTAATACCTACATCGGTTCGAGTCCCAACTAAGTTTCACTGATTTTTTTGTATTTTATTTGTATTGTATTCATCTAGAATATTCGTCAACTTTTCTGAATAGAGGACCCAAAAATACTGAGATTTGACCAAAAACCGTTACTTTAAGTGTTATACATAACTGACCACATTCATAGTAATCTTGCTCAAAAATGACGTTTGACACCCTGTATCTCGCTTATGCTTCAAAAACGGGATATATTGTATAAGGCAAAAATTATTCTCTCGGTGTCCTCTACACGAAAATATATGTTTGTCCAGTTTATGATGAAACACCCTGTATATGAGGAGATTAGTGACACCACATTATGTCCATCCTGTACATTCCTGAAAAAACACCTTTGGACCGACCTATCATAATAATTATACTAATGAAAACCTATATTCCTTGACAGCAATCTCAACTACAGAAAAGTTTTAAAGAAAAATTGTATGAAATCCGAATTTAAACCTGAATAATTTTGCAACTGTTCTTTGTACACTAATGAAACTTCCTACAGAAGTGGACATACATCATGGTATCATATTTTGAAAAACTCAGGGTGGTCCCAAAGTCACTAACAAAGTTACATTCAGTTACTTATACAGCTTCATGGAACAGCCTGTATAACCAACCTTAACGTGGTGGGCGGTGTTTGGATATCTGTCACATCTTGTTATTCAGAACCCAAAGCATCATGATAAAATTGAAAATTAGAAGAGTTATCATCAAAATTTAAAGATTAATTTTTCCGTAGCTGCAATTTTGGAACGCCCTATAGAACAAACCAGATGTAAGACCTTCGTGAAAATCTGATATATTGTTCTTAAGGTTGGTATAAATATAATATGTAGAAATGGGGAAAATTCACTGGACCCGCTTTTCCTAAGTAAGTGTGCGGGGTCCTTTGGAAGTCCAACTTTATTAGATGAAAAGGTTAGATAGTGGGTCTTCTGTTGATTCAAGGTGAGTTTACTTTGTTCGAACTATTTCATTAGCATTCTCAAATCATTTATTACTTTCCGTTTGAGATTTTCCCAAGATGTATCTTCGTATATTACTATCATATCGTCAACAAAACTTCTCCAGCAGATTTTTCTTGAAATATATAATTTAAATGAATCAGGAAAAACAAGGCCCTAGTACTGTTCCTTGCGGAACCCCATATTCAGGTATCTTTGTTCTACTAATTTTTCCATTTATTTTTGTGATCTGTTTTCTGCCTGAAAGAAAACTGCGGAATAAGGTGTTTATTTTTCCTCTGAAGCCATGATTTGATAGTTTTCTAATAATTTTTGGTGGTCAACAGTATCGAAAGCCTTTGCCATATCTATCACAACAGATAGATTCGAAGAATTTTTATCTATGTTATCATATAATGTTTCAGTCACTTATTTTATAGCATCTTCTGTTGAAATGTTCATTGACCTCATCAACTTTCTCGACGACGATAATATTATAGTCGTCATTTCGATATTGTCTTATGAAAGGGTCCATTTTGATATCACAAATTCATCCGAATTTCAAAATTCAATTAGTCGTCCCAAAAAGTTAACTACAACAATTATATCATTTTTGTTCTTTCAATTTTTTTCATTTAAATTTTCCTTTTTTTTAATTTTTTCATTATTATTATTATTGATTTTATTTGGTTATATTTACTTACTGTTTTGATCTGGCTAGTTATTTTTCTCTGATATGGACTTATGTCTTAGAGTCATCCCCATAATCTTTTCTGGTTGGGGCCTATTTTGTTGGAAAAATCCTTTTTTATGTGTGAGTAATCGAGGGGTATTGTGTAATTTCCTAGCTTCACTAATTTCTTCTTTTGATGTTATTTTTCTTTTTACTTTTTCGTCGTTGAAGTTTTCGGAATTTCCTCTCTCACATAATCACTTTTCGAATTTATACTCGGTGTATTTGGAGCACTCCTAGTTTTCATTCGTTTCAGTCCGAATCTCTCCAATTCCTCCAAAGTGTATGATTCTTCCTCAATGATCAGTTTATTTCCTTTTAGAAATGATCTCTCTGAATATTTTGATCTAGCCTCTCGTAAAAAGATTTTCACTTCCGTAGGTCCTGTCTTTGCTTATTATTCGATTATTCGCAATAGCCACTCCTGTACCCTTAAGTTTTTTAATACTTTTGAATATTATATTCTTACTTTGATAAGAGATGAATTCTATCTTAATTGAGCTATTGTCTTCTTTTCCTAATGAGTTATAATCATTTATCTCCTCCGGCTCGATCTGCACATCCAACATTCGATTTATTTCACTGCAAAAGTAGTCTGTTTCCAATGAAAAACCTTTTATTTGTTTCTCATTTGTAAACGGCAGTTTCCAAAAACACATTATTAATCAAGAAAGTTCATTTTATCAAGTTACTAACTTGTACAACTGACAGTTAACTTGCAAAATTTTTACAAGTTAGTAGTATTATTTACATTGACAGTTGTCAAGTACTTGCTTCTAATTTCATTCATCCTTCTAATTTCAGAGTTCCTGGAACAAATGTATTTCTCAATAAACGTTTTCAAACTTTTCAAAAACGATATTCTTATCTATTTGTTTTTCTTCTCGAAATTGCAAATATCCTAGAGGGTTTTTGACCTGTAAACTCACTGACAGTTGTCACGTACTTGCTTCTAATTTCATTCATCCTTCTAATTTCATCGTTCCTGGAACAAATATTTTCAGTAATAAACGTTATAAAAGTATTAAAAAACGATATTCATACCTTGTTTCATTTGGATCTGGCCTTTTTCGTCAGAAATGAGCAAATATTCTCGAAGGTTTCCCTCTCGTAAAGCTACTGACAGTTGTCATAATTTTCCGATGTCATAAATAATCCAATTTTTAGAAATGTCAAAAAATTTGATATCTTGCAGTTTGTTTAGAGAAACGGTTCTTTCAGTAGATTGCGTCCGCAGCGGCGGCGGACCGCGAACGACACTCCTTTGGGAGCTTATCGCCGGAAGCGGGGACGACGACGATGAAATTGACCATAGCTTACGACATTTTCGACAAATTATTGAGTTTTTTTGGAATTCATCCAACCTTTTTACAAATGAGAAACAAATAAAATATAAAACAATACACGCAAGGTAACGGGTTTTACTGGCTCAATGAGGTAACTGACTCGCCTGCGGCTCGTCAATTATATCCTCCATTCGCCAGTAAAAACCCTCTCACCTTGCTAGCAATAATATACAATATTCAAGCCAAATATGACAATATTATTTTTGTTGCAAAACTGCTCGGTTTCTTCAAGTCTTTCTTTCAGAATATCTTTCTCTCTCTCTGAAGTCTCGTTTTTATTCTTTAGTTCTTGAATTTCCAATTGTCTCAGTTTAGAAAATAGGGGCCACAAAAGTTTCAAGGTGAGGAACAGCCAAACGGAATAAATTCGACAACGAATAAATGAGAGCGTGTTGGGAAAAACGTTTGGACTCATCGATTCCTATTTTTAGATGCGTGTTTTTTTTCGGAAAAAATAGTTATATAGGGTGGGTCATGTGGCAGTGGCCGATACCAACTTTCTTATTTTAAATACAACCCCCTGTATATTATAAGTTTTTTGGATTCTTCAGAATATTCTATACATAATTCACGTTCAATGTCCCATACCTATCTACAACTGTTTCGGAAATATTACGTATTTTCAGATGTATTACAAAAATCAACATCAAAAAAAGATAATTTTTTTTTCACAAAAAAAATGCAAAAAAAGCAAAAAAGCATTTATTTCAATGTAAGAGATATTTTTTTGTTTTTTTCATTATTTGTGAAATAAAATAATTTTATTTTCAAACGTACAATAATAACGTCATTTTTCGACTGACAGTATCATCGAAAATTTCTATTTCTCCGCCAAGGAGGAAAAGTGTTGCTAAGCAACACTTTTCCGTCCGGCGGCAGGAAAAGTGTTACTATGCAAAAGATGAATTAGAATTGGTAATAACCATGATCAAGAAATTATCCAATTCAAACGTCATTTTTATTCATTAATGTTACATTGAATGTACAATTGGTCAATTTGGCATTCTGAGATTTAAAAGTATGTATTAATGAACTGAAAGGATTCTGTGTCGGATTCTGTTCAACAGCTGATGCCTCAATAAAGTGATTTGAGATGCTGGTTTCAGGGAATTCCGAGGAATCCGAGTGGAATTCGTTGACGCTCAATATCCTACCAGCAATCTCATTCTTACTTCGCAGCGAATCCTCGATATAGCCTTCTGCTACACTACTGGACTTCCAACCTCCGTGTCGTTTCAAAGACTCAATGTTGGCTCCTCCATCTATAAGTAGTGTAGCAGAAGTTCGCCTCAGTGAATGACCTGTGTATTCGTTGGGATGGCTCAATTGCAAAAAAGAGGCAACCTTTCTTGGAACACATGCTATACTATGTATTCCCATCACAGCTCTGTAGCATTTTCCAGATTGATATTAAAAAAAAACCTATTTTCAACGAAATCCTTCGGTCTCAACGCAGTGTATCTCCGATAAATATTTAGATTGTCCTCCCCAATAACTGTGAATGTTCGCACTTTTCTCCTTTTACTATCAGGAATATTGACTAATAAAATATTTCCCTTGTCCTCGATATCTGTGGTTTTCATTTTCACCATTTCATCACATCTGCAGGCACCAGCTACTCCGAATAATAAAACAATCTGTAACAACCAGGAGATCAGAAATACAAAATTAAAATTACTTGAAATATGATAGTTACCTTTAATCCTAAATATGAATCATCCGGTGCTTCGCATATAAATCGTTCGAACTCTTCTTTTGAAAAAACTCTTGATTTTTTCGTAACATACCCTTCATTGCTTTTTTTCAAAAATGCGCGCAACTTCAGGTATTTACCAATATGTCCTTTTTGATCGCTAGTTGCGACTTTATCATCGAGTATCGGGACCACAAAGTAGAGGATTTCCATTTTTTTCAATAACCATTGAGTTGAAATACGCTAGAAGCACATTCTCTTGGTAAACAGTCACATTTTTCGAATTACACCAATTAACGAAGTGATTATACGCTGCAGAATATTTTTCAATAGACTTCGATGGTCCAAGGGAAGAGACTGCATCATTGGCCAAAACCTCAATTTCTGAAGACATTTTCAGTTTCAAACACTTCTCACCAGCATGCAAATGATCACTATCAATTATTTTACTTTATATCTGTCAGAATCAATTTTGCGTGGCAACCGCAACTAGGCAAATGTCCCTTGATTCATTCAATTATAACGATCGTAAATGGATAGAATCATGTGCGTAAATGTAAATCAATCCGAAGATGGATATTCAGATTTTCATGAATTGCAAAACGTTTGAAAATAAAATAACATATTTCATTCGGATGAGAAGTGACTTTTCATGGCTCGTTTCAATTGCCAGCCTCACTGCGTTCGGCTGTCAAACTCAAGCTCGCCATGAAAAGTGACACTTCTCCTCCATATAAAATAATATACTATTCTTTTTTAAGGTTTTTTTGTAATACATCTGATAACACTTAATATTCCCGAAAATGTTGAAGATAGGTATGGGACATTGTACATTCATGAATTATGTCTAGAATTTTCTGAAGAATGCAAAAAACTAATAATATACAGGGAGTTGTATTTAGAATAAGAAAGTTGGTATCGACCTCTGTCACATGACACACTCTATATAGTTATTTTTTTGCAAAAAATGCCCATCTAAAACTACAAATCGACGTGTCCAATCATTTCTCCAACACGCTCTCATTTATTCGTCATCGAATTTATTCCATTTGGCTCTTCCACACTGTATGTATGTTCTGTCACCGGCTATCGGTCCAGCCGTTGTAAAGTGTGTCCATTGTCCATGTTTTTCCTTTTTTCACCAGTATATTTTGAAGATTACTTGATGCCATGGCCGTAACGAAAAGGGGTTATTGGGGACGTAACCCCCCCCCATTGATCAGAAGAAAAAATTTTTTTGGTAAAACAATAAAAAAATAACTTGGAAGATTTTGCTTTTTCAAAGTTGTTATTGTGGAATTACAGAAGTATCATTGTGAGAAGAAAAATATTTTTAAATTGTACTACATGAAAAAGTGCTTATTTGATGAAGTGTAAGCAATTTTCTCATTCATCAGCTATTTAAGCAAGATACTAAAATTCCCTCTCTTTTCAGTATTATTTCTTACTTTCACAAGTAGAATAGTCTTCTCGCCCAAACTCGCGCCTAACTAAGAGCGAATAATACTATCATTTGAGGGAATCGGGGCACCATAAGTGCCCCTCAATACTCGGCGCCTCTGGGCCTAGCAAGTCATGTGGCCCGTCTGATTAATTATGTTATTGCTTATTGCAATCATCCAGGGTTGTAATGTTTCATGTTGGGGTATTTTCCCCCAAATTTGGGGGATTTTTGAACACTCTGGGGAAAATTTGGGGGACAACATTTCTTGGGGTATTTTTTGGGGGTTTCAGTTTTTCACTTGGGTGCTTTTGGGGTAAAAATTACAAATTTCGAATTCGATATTATACGAGTATGTATTTCCCCACAACGGCCACAACAGCTCACATTCAGAATTCGAAACTAGTGTTGCCATTTGTTGGTTTCCAAGAGAACTTATAGAAGCTTCTCGCATTAGGTGATGGGGTTCCCCGAATGTTTGCCCCAGGAACTGCAAAATTAAAATTAGAACTAGTATTGCCATCTTTTGGTTTTCAAGATAGATTGCATATTATTAGGCTCTCAGATCTCGATGAGGGGTTAGGGGTTTCCCCGAATGTTCGCCGGGCCTTCCCCTAATTCAAAGCAAAAAAAAACAATCAACTCGGTAATCTGTGAGGATAGTCAGTATTGCTCGCCAAATCTTGTGCGTATCCGCGATCAAGTGAAGTGTTTACTAGGATAGCGAGTTCTTTTTTCATTGGTTTTAAAATTTCAATATGAACCCAGGATGAGCGTAAACGTAAAGGTACCACTACATTATTTAAGTTTTTTAAGGAAATCAAATAGGTGACTGATAATGTGTTTGTGGAGGACACTATGGAGAAAATCATGCTTCTGTGAATGAAAGTGTATGTGTACCTACAACTTGTTCAGATGCACAACCAGGTCCATCAGGAGAAGCCAATGATATTGGTAATGGTATAATTTTGAAAAAACAGGTAAAATTGAAATTTTTTGTTACCAATTGTACAGATTCGAATATTTTATTTTTTTCTGTGACGGGAAAAAAATTTGACATTTTATATCTCTTGACAGGTCACAAAATATGACTTTTTTCGAGATTGCTTTTTTCCCTGTCAAAAAAATGATTCTCTATGTAGCCGGGAAAAAAGTACTCACTTTTTTCCCGGGGAAAAAAGTAATTTCGTTAGAAGTTATATTTCTTTCACTATTAAATCGTTGTTTTTCTTGTCCCAGAAAAAAATAGTGTATTATACACGGGAAAAATAATAGATTTTAGCTCTCGGTTTTTTGTCTCTCTCCGCTTCGCGTCGGGAAACAATATAACCTCGAGCTAAAATCTAATACTTTTTTCCCTTGTATAATAAATAACTATTGTTTTATTCAACAAAAATGAATAATTTGAGAATTAACTCTTGGAGCCCAACACGGAGTTATTATAAGGTTAAAATTGGAAACAGTATGTCACTTTTATGATGCTGCTCAATTAATTGATGTAGTAAATAAATGCAAATGCTTTTGCAGATTGGCGATGAAGAAAGAAGAGTGATAATGGAGAACCCTTGGATTCCTGAATGGAATTTCAAATTTCCGGGATCTGGTGCCCGAAACCTTAAATTTCAATATGGATGGTTGTTAAGTTGGAAATGGCTGCTCTACTCCAAGTTCGAAGACGGGACGAGATATTGTTCATTGTTTTCGTCTTTTGGTACAGGAAGAGGCTTTCAGCCATTAGGTGTATTAGTAAAAAAGCCTTTCAATCGTTGAAAGGACGCTGTGGAACAATTCAATAACCACGAAAATAATGAATACCATAAACGCTCTTTACTTAAGGCTGAAGATTGGTTGAAAACTTATAGTTTGCATGAACTTATCCACACTTTTCCAGCCACGGTTTTTGCCGTGTATACTGTCGATGTTGGGATAGAGGACAATCGTGCGTTATTTAGTCACAGTGTTGCCAGAAATATCTCATGTATGATAATGAGATTAATTCCAACTTACACAAGGAAAAACACGAACGAGTGATTTGTCTTTTATTATCTAATTATCAATATCTAAAATTTTTTTTGGGTCCGTCGAAATATAAGAGAAAAATTAAAAACTGACCAACCACAGCTTTAGCTATTACTGCGTAGGGGGTGATCTGGGGGCGGTGCGTTCTCAACAGAATTTTTTTGCATAGTAGAAGTCAAATCTATTGAGACATTTTTTTGGGCTTCCGTCGAAGTACGAGAAAAAAATTAAAAACTGACCAGCCACGGTTTTAGCGATAAATGTGTAGGGGGTTATCCGGGGGCGGTGCGTTCTCAACAAAATTTTTTTGCATAGTATTTTCAACATAAAAATCAAAACTAATGGGACATTTTTTGGGCGTTCGTCGAAGTATGAGAAAATAATGAAAAACTGACCAGACACGGTTTTAGCGATAACTGTGCGGGGTTATCCGGGGGCGGTGCGTTGTCAACAAATTTTTTTTAAATAGTATTTTAAACACAGATATCGAATCTAATGACACAATTTTTCGGGCGCCCGTCGAAGTACGAGAAAAAAATTAAAAACTGACCAGCCACGGTTTCAGCGATAACTGTGTAGGGGGTTATACAGGGGCGGTGCGTTCTCAACAAAATTTTTTTTACATAGTATTTTTAACACAGATATCAAATCTAATGACACATTTTTTCGGGCGTCCGTCGAAGTACGAGAAAAAAATTAAAAACTGACCAGCCACGGATTTAGCGATAACTGTGTAGGGGGTTATCCGGGGGCGGTGCGTTCTCAACAAAAAATTTTTACAGAGTATTTTCAACATAGAAATCAAATTAAATGGGACATTTTTCTGGGCGTCCGTCGTAGTATGAGAAAAAATGAAAAACTGACCAGACACTGTTTTAGCGATAACTGTGCGGGTAGTTATCCGGAGGCGGTGCGTTCTCAACGAAAATATTTTTACATAGTATTTTTGACAAAGATATCAAATGACACATTTTTTCGGGCGCCCGTCGAAGTACGAGAAAAAAATTGAAACCTGACCAGCCAAGGTTTTAGCGATTACTGTGTAGAGGGTTATCGCGGGGCGGTGCGTTCTCAACAAACATTTTTTTGCATAGTATTTTCAACATAGAAATCAAATCAAATGGACATTTTTTGGGCGTTCGTCGAAGTATGAGAAAAAAATGAAAAACTGACCAGCCACGGTTTTAGCGATAACTGTGTAGGGGGTTATCCGGGGGCGGTGCGTTCTCAAAAAAAAAATTTTTGCATAGTATTTTTAACACAGATATCAAATCTAATGACACATTTTTTCGGGCGTCGTCGAAGTAGGAGAAAAAAATTAAAAACTGACCAGCCACGGTTTCAGCGATAACTGTGTAAGGGGTTATCCGGAGGCGGTGCGTTCTCAACAAAAATTATACTCAAAATAGTGCTGAAAGGATCATGAGTCCTGGAAGCGGAATAGTCACATCTGACTATCTGAGTAATAAGGTGCTAGAAGGGTCTTCGGTCCCTGGATGCAAAATTACTCATTGTAAGTAGTGAGCTTGGTTTCGCTTCGAGAAACCCTGTTCTTTTGGCTAGACAGTAACGAATACCAATCGTTTAGAGGAGCGTTATTCTTTAGTATGGTAGGCAACAGTATTGAATCGAGTATTACGGGATTTTTTATTTTTGTTTTATGTATTGTATTATGTTAGCTCTTGATTTCAAAAGAATATATATATATATATACGGGAAGCCTGACAAATTAAAAATTCTATACGTGTAGTGCGGGTTTCCTACCATACTGCGATAAGAAAGAGACAAGTTTAGATTATTGCAATAAGACAGTTCAATCCATTCATTAATCGCACTCGATTGTCTCGCCTATTCATCTGTGCAACTGAAGGGAAGAATTCTCTGTCTGATGCATTGTATATCGTATGTTTTCGATGTGAATATCCGAATCGGTATATGTATTTATTTATATATTATTCTAGTTTTAAGGCAAAAAGTCAGGTGGAACCCAAAGTTGACAGTATCTAGTATGTTTTTATAGTTGTTGCGTGCTTAGTTTGGGAAGGGGTGTTAACGTGAGTATTACAGAATACTTCGTTGATATGGCAACCTCAAAGTAGCACAACTCAGTTTCAGTACCCTTTTGCGCAGAGGGAGCCATTGAATAAAGAATACCAGGAAGGAGCATAAGGCTATTTTACTTCGTAGAAAGTTCTGAACGGAAACGGCCATATCCAGGCTCCAACACTAACAGTAACTCATCACTGTTGTAAACAAACTGGAAGCTTGAGAGTTTGTAGCATTGAAGCACGTGTTAAAACTAATTTTCGAGAGTTTTAACTGTGAGTACAAGTTGTACTGAATTGTATCATTGAAATTTCGAATATATTGGTGTAGTAATTGTACGGAATTTGTTGAAAAAGCACAAAATTCAAGATGGTACCGATGTGAAATTAGCAGCCAAAATCTGGCAGCCAATTTCCGAATGTGCCCGAACGATCAGTGGCGTCGTGAACTAGGTCTCCCAACTAAATACATATGACGAAATCGAAAAATCTTCCGTGCTTGAATGATAACTATGTTGTTCATATTTCATCGGAATGAACGGAATACGTAGATACTTAACCGGTTCTGTATCTAAGTGAAACCTTTGAAACAAATATGTCGCATTAGGTATTATAAAAAACATTATTTTTACAAGGAAGACGATGAAAAGCAACCTTGAGACTCATGAAGTGTATTGGGTTTAATATAAGGAATCTACGTTATGGAGGAAAATCCCTTCCGCCCCGTCGAAGGGGTGAAAATTCACCCCAAAGTACGAAAGAATTCATTTAAATATGAAAACGATGAAAAGCCACGTTGAAACTCATACAGTATATCGAGTTTAATATAAGGAATCTCCGTTATAGAGGAAAATCCCTTCGGCCCCGTCGAAGGGGGTGAAATGACCCCCAAAGTACGAAAAAATTCATTTAAATATGAAGACGATGAAAAGCCACGTTGAAACTCGTACAGTATATCGAGTTTAATATAAGGAACCTACGTTATAAAGGAAAATCCCTTCGGCCCCGTCCAAGGGGGTGAAAATGCCCCCCAAACTACGAAAAAATTCATTTAAATATGAAGACGATGAAAATCCACGTTGAAACTCATACAGTATATTAAGTTCAATATAAGGAATCTACGTTATAAAGGAAAATCCCCTCGACCCCGTCGAAGGGGGTGAAAATGCCCCCCAAAGTACAAAAAAATTCATTTAAATATGAAGACGATGAAAAGCCACGTTGAAACTCATACAGTATATTAAGTTTAATATAAGGAATCTACCTCATGAAGGAAAATCCCTTCGGTCCCGTCAAAGGGGGTGAAAATGCCCCCCAAACTACGAAAAAATTCATTTAAATATAAAGACGATGAAAAGCCACGTTGAAACTCATACAGTATATTGAGTTTAATATAAGGAATCTACGTTATAAAGGAAAATTCCTTCGGTCCCCGTCGAAGGGGATGAAAATGCCTTCCAAGGTACGAAAAAATTCATTTAAATATGAAGACGATGAAAAGCCACGTTGAAACTCATACAGTATATTAAGTTCAATATAAGGAATCTACGTTATGAAGGAAAATCCCTTCGGCGCCGTCGAAGGGGGTGAAAATGCCCCCCAAAGTACGAAAAAATTCATTTGAATATGAAGACGATGAAAAGCCACGTTGAAACTCATACATATATTGAGTTTAATATAAGGAATCTACGTTATAAAGGAAAATCCCTTCGGCCCCGTCGAAGGGGGTGAAAATGCCCCCCAAAGTACGAAAAAATTCATTTAATATGAAGACGATGAAAAGCCACGTTGAAACTCATACAGTATATTATGTTCAATATAAGGAATCTACTTTATAAAGGAAAATCCCTTCGGCCCGCGTCGAAGGGGGTGAAAATGCCCCCCAAAGTACTAAAAAATTCATTTGAATATGAAGACGATGAAAAGCCACGTTAAAACTCATACAGTATATTAAGTTCAATATAAGGAATCTACGTTATGAAGGAAAATCCCTTCGGCGCCGTCGAAGGGGGTGAAAATGCCCCCAAAGTACGAAAAAATTCATTTAATATGAAGACGATGAAAAGCCACGTTGAAACTCATACAATATATTGAGTTTAATATAAGGAATCTACGTTATAAAGGAAAATCCCTTCGGCCCCGTCAAAGGGGGTGAAAATGCCCCCCAAACTACGAAAAAAATTCATTTAAATATGAATACGATGAAAAGCCACGTTGAAACTCATACAGTATATCGAGTTTAATACAAGGAATCTACGTTATAAAGGAAAATCTGAGAAGCGACGTTGCCGTCATGTGGATTCTTCTCTGTCTTTCAATGACTCTGAATCGAACAATCAAAAGTTTGATTCAGACAAACCGTCACAAGACAATGTCATTCTGCAGCCCAAGGACAAAAATAAAGTCAATAAGCGAACAGTAGCAATCGGAACAGACTTGTCTTCAGCTTTTAGAAGCGCGGTGTGTCAAGCCTGGTTTCATGTGGGAAAGGCTGGCTTGGGTACTACTGAAAATGATGTTTTAGCTCACCTACAAACCAAATTTCCAAATAGGAAGTTCTCGGTGGAAATGCTCCCTCAAAATGAAAATGCCACAAGTCGTTCCTTTAAGGTTGGAACTGAGCTAAATCTATTAGATGAGATGTACAAGGGGGAAAATTGGCCAAAGAATATATTTATAAGGAGATTCAACTTCTTTCGGTCAAGACAAAACAATAATGTGGTGTGGATGATAGTGAAATCCGATATAAAAAACCAAAATTTGTGCTTGCAAATTTAAATGTACAATCACTCAAAAAGAAGATTGATATATTCACTCATTTTTTGGCTGATAATAAAGTGGATGCATGCTGTATCACGGAACACTGGTCTGACGAAGACTGAGTTGTATTAACCTGGGAGATCACGATATTGTGCACTCTTTCTGCAGACATGATGGTAGATATGGTGGGGCCGCCATTGTGCTTCGAAAAGGAATCAAATTTCTGAAAATGACTAGTGTCAGGACACTTTCGGTGGAAAAGCATGTGGAAATGGTGGCAGTGCGAATACCTGCTCAGAAATTAATAATTATGTCCCTATACAGGCCGCCTAGAGGTGACTTTGGAAGGTTCATCTCACAACTCAGTATGGCTCTGTGTGGTCACTGAGGGATCAATTCCGCTTCCAGGGTCTTCATAGCTGGAGATTTTAACGTTAACTTTTTGATTGATGGAGATGGTAGGGTGATGAACTGACAGGTTTATTCAGTTCTTTCGGGCTGAAACAGGTCTTCAAAGAGGCGAGTCGTATTGCAGGTCAAACACAAACATGTATTGATTACGTTTTTACTGATCTTGAGGCGGATGTTTATCGAGGTCTCACATTTTATCCATTTATATCTGACCACAGGGCTTAATTGGTCCACCTGTTTGAAGGATCACCTAAATAATTGAAAAAGAGGAATTAATTTCAAAACGTAACATTAATGAAAGAAATATAAATAAATTCAAGTCGATGTTGCTCGATGTGGATTGGAGCTCTGTGAAGCTTGACACCGCCGAGAAATCTTATGAGAGATTTCATACTATCGTTCAAGACTGTTTTGATTGTTTTGATTCTGCCTTTCTGCCCTTCGGCCCCGTCGAAGGTGGTGAAAATGCCCCCCAAAGTACGAAAAATTCATTTAAATATGAAGACGATGAAAAGCCACGTTGAAACTCATACAGTATATGAAGTTTAATATGAGGAATCTACCTTATAAAGGAAAATCCCTTCGCCCCGTCGAAGGGGGTGAAAATGCCCCCAAACTACGAAAATTTCATTTAAATAGAAGACGATGAAAAGCCACGTTGAAACTCATACAGTAAATTGAGTTTAACATAAGGAATCTTCGGGGCCGAAGGGTTTTCCTTTATAAAGTAGATTCCTTATATTGAACTCAATATACTGTATGAGTTTCAACGTGGCTTTTTATCGGCTTCATATTTAAATGAATTTTTCGTACTTTGGGGGGCATTTTCACCCCCTTCGACGGCGCCGAAGGGATTTTCCTTTTAACGTAGATTCCTTATATTGAACTTAATATACTGTATGAGTTTCAACGTGGCTTTTCATCGTCTTCATATTAAATGAATTTTTTCGTACTTTGGGGGGCATTTTCACCCCCTTCGACGGGGCCGAAGGGATTTCCTTTATAACGTAGATTCCTTATATTGAACATAATATACTGTATGAGTTTCAACGTGGCTTTTCATCGTTCATATTTTAATGAATTTTTCGTACTTGGGGGGCATTTTCACCCCTTCGACGGCGCCGAAGGGATTTCCTTTATAACGTAGATTCCTATATTAAACTAAATATACTGTATGAGTTTTAACGTGGCTTTTCATCGTCTTCATATTCAAATGAATTTTTTAGTACTTTGGGGGGCATTTTCACCCCCTTCGACGGGGCCGAAGGGATTTTCCTTTATAAAGTAGATTCCTTATATTGAACTCGATATACTGTATGAGTTTCAAACGTGGCTTTTTATCGGCTTCATATTTAAATGAATTTTTTCGTACTTTGGGGGGCATTTTCACCCCCTTCGAGGAAAGGAAGGGATTTTCCTTCATAACGTAGATTCCTTCATAAACTCAATATACTGTATGAGTTTCAACGTGGCTTTCATCGTTTTCAATTTAAATGAATTTTTCCGTACTTTGGGGGGCATTTCACCCCTTCGACGGGGCCGAAGGGATTTCCTTCATAACGTAGATTCCTTATATTAAAATCAATACACTTCATGAGTCTCAAGGTGGCTTTCATCGTCTTCCTTGTTAAAATAATGTTTTTTAAATACCTAATGCGACATATTTGTTTCAAAGGTTTCACTCAGATACAGAACCGTTATCTACGTATTCCGTTCATTTCGATGAAATATGAACAACATAGTTATCATTCAAGCACGGAAGATTTTTCGATTTCGTCATATATAGTTGGGAAGACCTAGTTCACGACGCCACTGATTCTTCGGGCACATTCGGAAATTGGCTGCCAGATTTTGGCTGCTAATTTCACATCGGTCAAGATGGTTAGTTGTTATCATGTGGCTGTTCGCTGACAAAAAATCAAATAAATGCTGGAGTAAAATTCACAGGTATGTGTTCTAAATAGCAATTGAGGCTTTTGATAATATTGTAAGCTTAAATGGAAGTATCCTTAGATTATTCACAACAAGATGGAGCAATCCCTAAAGCCGGGTTCTCAGAGCTTCGACGTGTAGCTCGCTACACTTTGTAGCCTAAAATTTACACGTATGCCTGTCGGCTGCTCAGTTTGATACGTGAAGGTGTGAGCACAAATATTTGAATAAACTTGACAAAATAGAAAAGAAAGTTGGGCGCCAGGTTTACCAAAGTAAACCGAAATGTATAAAATACAAGTTAAAGGGTAAAATATATCTTGCTTAGCGGTAAAAAAAATAATATTAAAATTTAACAGATTTATTAAAACAAAATACAAGTTTCAATTTTGCTGAAGGCGTTGGAAATCAGAACATTTACCAAAAAATGAGAAATTCCTGTGATCTCTATGAACTTAAATTTATAGTAATCAGGGCTCCAGACAGAATTGGATGAAAAATATCGAAATATAAATTTTGACAACCTCACGTGTAACTAGTGGGTGATTCCTTGGAAGTAGATCTCTGACCTCCAGGCAAATTGGAAATACGTTGACCTCAACAAAAGGTAGATTGGATCAGATGCTTCTGGCTCAAAGTTATTTCAGATGTAGGTACTTCCAGATAAACTTCTGTGTCTGGGTATTCTGAAGAAAATATTGATGGTGGAGTAATATTCAGTTCACTTCAGGCACAGAAAGCAGTTGGAATAGCCTCAGTTATTACTTCCGTTCCAGAACCTTCTTCTGAAGTATGTCGATGCTTGCGCATGCGTAGAGAAAAACAGGAATTAATTTAGAACAAAGAAAATTTAGAAAAATATGTTCTGATGAAAATTGAGAAAGCAGATAAAAATATACATTTATGTGAGAATTGAAAGAAAAATTGTCAATTGTAATTCTTAAAATTAACTACAAAGATTAACCCTAGATAACGGGACATTCGTAAAATTTACGATGGTCAATATTTGTCGTGATATTTCGTTTGCTTCCGTATACCGCAATGGGGTGTGAAACTCTCAGAACCTCCTATTTAGTTGCTAGCTAGGTTCTAGTGTACAAAAAATCGCATTATTTCAGTTGAATTGCGCTTTTGGTCCAGTATTCGTCAATTTTACGATAGTCCCGTATTTACGTTAGTTAGTTTTCGCGCGAGTTTTTTCCGGTTTTAAATTTGAGAACATTAGTTTTGTAATTAGGAGAAATGTAAGTTATTATTTTTACGTGTAACATTTGGAGATATGTCGTTCAGCAGAATGGCTTCAAAACGGCCATTATCTCAGGCAGAATTAGAACAAGAAATTCGAAAAAATTATGGAGGAAGATAAATATAATGTAAATATATATAAGTATGGCCTGCATCAACTCCTTTGTTGTGTTTTTCCTCAACAATACTTTGAGGAGGGGAGGAAAACCTCTTTCACGATACAAGTATATGATAGACTAGCAGACCCAACAGACGTTGTTCTGTATACACAAAAAATTCATTCGATCGAGCCGTTTAGTTGCAGAGTAGATGAATAACCTGGATAACGACTTCAGCGCCATCTGTTGATCTGATGTGTGGTCATAAACATACGGGCATAGGCAATCCAAAATACATTCATACAAACATCCCTCAAACTTCGGTACCTTCTCCTAGCCGCCTTGTGCCTACCTCGGAGACATTTTGATGCGATTTCATCTTCAACCTGCATATCTTTTGATGTATTCATCATAATTGAATGATGTAGAGGCAATTTCGTTCTAAATTAAATACTGGGTATGAACGACGTATTCAATTGGATAAGGATCAATAGCGTATTCATAAAAAAATACTCACAAATAATGCATAAATTTGAAAAACATTCGGATACCTTTAAAAGGTAATACCGAGTACCTAAACTTTGAAAGATAGATATTGCTATCCCGGACTTTTTGTAGAACTATTGAAGAGGTAAATTTCCGTCATACATTGTTTCCATGTACGTCTTACGGTTTTTGCAGCGCACCTGAAAATAGCTGATCATGGCTGATTTGGTACTCATATTTATTATCATGAAGTTATAGTAGGTTTCCTCGAATTTTCGGGTGAAAAAGTATAGCCTATGTTACTCAGGGATAGTGTAGCATTCTAAGGGTGAATAATTATTGAAATCTCTAGTAGCTTATGAGTAAACTCGTATCACACACCCTCAAACCCACAAACATACAAATCTTTCCTCTTTATAATATAAGTATAAGTATAATATTAGTAAAGATATAGATCAATTCTCTACAAACGCCCTATTGACCACAATTTTTCTATAACCTATCGTTTTGAAAATATCTCGAATAAAGTTCGGAGGAGATGAAAAATTACATTTTTTCATCTTCTTATGAAAATAAATCGGTCTGTGCTCATTCGATCAGGACGATTGATACCTCATTTTATAGGTTAATTAATTCTCTACAAACGCCCTATTGACCACTTTTCTCTAAAACCTACCGTTTTGAGCAGAATCCGTACCAACTTAAGACACCGGGATCTGAATAAGATCAGTTTTCAGAATATGAAGAAAAAAATGAACAAAAAACTTTCCAAATTCACGAATTATAAATGACATTCATAGAAATTTCCTGAATATGAAAAAATATTTCATTTATTCGAAGTTTTTAAATGAAACTTGAATAATTTATTCTCTATAACAAATACTCGTAAATACTTAGCACTAACATCCATATTAATTATACAACTTCATTGATATATTCCGGGATCAATAAACAAAGACATCGAAGAAATTTCATTTGAAATAGTAAGTTGATTGCATTTTCAATGAAAATTGCGATTAATTGCATTATTCCAATCATTCCCTCGAGTTCTAACACTTCCATCCCGCAAATGCAATGGAATTTCCGCTGTGACGTCACATCTCGATGGGCGTCGGCCATACCGGCCGCGGGGCCCGGCCCCCCCCCAAAATTTTTCTCCATGTGAATTTTTCTACCTGTATCTCTGTAGATACGGTGAATTCAAGTACATTTTCAATATTTATTTAAAATAGCTAAATCGTATTCATGCATACAGCCAATTTCAGAGAACCTAATTGATTTTCTTTCCAGCAAAAACATAATGATTAATCTTTTGAAAATGAGACTAGGTACCATGCATTGTGCCAGGCGATAGAAGGCGATAAAATATGAAAAAGGGGTCCCAGGAATATATGTCCTAACTGCTTCTTCTAAGAAATACAGGGTGTTAAGTTTATTTTTTATTTGGTGTTTTCTTGAATAACTTTGGACAAAGAGTAAGAATTGAACAAAATGTGATATGCGGGGGTTTGTATAATGCAAAATCCAAAATCTTATTAGTTTTTAGATAACTAATAGGGGGGCCACATAATAATTCCTCACAGTTAGATCAACCCTAGTTTAGTTTAGTTCAAAAAAGGGTTACAGTTCAGAGACCTCAAGGTTATTGTGTCCCCTTACAGAGCTGTTTTGGCCACACCCTTCACAGCTCGCCTTCCTGTTTCAGAGATCTAATGAAATCCAATATCTGCGAAGGCTTCACGAAGCTAGTTCCCACTTTACAAGTTTCTCTCCTTAGGCTCGCAATGTCAAAGCATTCCGTGAATAGGTATAAATGGGGGTTCTTCCTCTTCCCCACAGAACCTACACTGGGTCAGCCCTAACTTTTTTGCCTGCCATTTTCATTATTTTGTGTTTTTGATTAAGATTTTGATTAATTCCTTCTGTTCGTTGTTATTGTAAGTAGGTTACTTTGGCGCTTCTGGGCAATTTGCGTGCATCAGAAGTTTTCGATGCATTAACCGGAAACCGTTGGTCCTAGCGACTTCATTAAAGTATACATTTTTGAAGGAAAAAGATAGAGGAATCACTTTTCTACTCCAGAATGACATACAGTGCGAGGCAAAATATTTAGGGTTGATTTAAATGTGGCGTCCTATATAAGTAATAAAAATGAGTAGGATATTTGGATCATACAAAACCCCCGCATTTTGTTCAATTCTCACCTCTTTGTCCAAAGTTTTTAAAAATCCAAATAAAAAAATTAACTTTAACACCTTGTATTTCTTAAGGAAGCAGTTTCCAACATATATTCATAGGACTTTTTTTCATATTTATATCCCTCTATTGCGTGACACTATGCATGGTACTTTTTTCTTGACACCCTGTATATTGGAAAGGCATTTTAGAAAAATAATGATCACCAGATTTCAGAAAAAATATGTGAATTTGACATTTTTCATCAACCAGAAAGAGAAAGATAAATATAACAGTATTTTTTTTGTTTTGTTCTCCCTGAATATTTGCATCGGGCCCCCCCCCAAACGAAAATTCTGGCTGCGCCACTGATTCATCATAATTGAATGATGTAAAAGGCAATTTGTTCTATATTAAATACTGGGTATGAAGGACGTATTTAATTGGATAAAGATCACAGCGTATTCATAAAAAAAATACTCCCAAATAATGCATAATTTTGAGAAACATTCGGATACCTTTAAAAGGTGATACCGAGAAACCTTGAAAGATAGAAATATGCTATCGCGGACTTTTTTGTAGAACTATAGAAGAGGTACATTTTCGTCATACATGGTTTCCATGTACGTCTTACGGTTTTCGCAGCGCACCTGAAAATAGCTGATTTTGGTACTCATATTTATATCAATTGAAGTTATAGTAGGTTTCCTCAATTTCTCGGGTGAAAAGTATAGCCTATGTTACTCAAGGATAGTGTAGCATTCTAAGGGTGAAAGAATTATTGAAATCGGTCAAGTAGCTTATGAGTTAACTCGTATCAACGCCACAAACACACAAACATACAAATCTTTCCTCTTTATAATATTAGTATAGATTGGAGTCGTCGCCTTGCTGAGCCATGGGATGAAACGAAGATTATCGACTCCAATTTGAGGCGAAATATCCCCCAAAATATGGTCTAATTCTGAATATTCAAAATTATTTATAACTGCAACCCAGGAAAAAAAGCGCAAAACTTGTTTCTTCTGTCTAGTAAAAAAATAAGGGACTACAACTTATTATATGGACAATGTGGACACCGATATGTGGGGAGCACCTCAGATACATTTGCAAAAAATGCAGTGATAATGAATAGGAATTCGAAATTTTTTATTATATTTTGGTTTTTCATTTTTCAATGTAGAATTCCAGCACTTTTCGTGAGTTTTTCTCGAAAGATTTTTCGAAAAATGAATGTTTGTCGACCGTCGTAAAATTCACGATAGTCCCGTAATAACGTGTGTTGAAACAAGTCCCGTTATTAGGGTTAAAGAAACTTTCCGGAAAGAAAGAAGAAATATAGGATAAGATTAACAATTCAATTATTTAATTTAGGTATAAATGATCCGAAAAAATATTTTAAGAGAAAATTCAGACAGTGAAATGATATTAGATTGAATATGAATAGTAATGAAAACAGCATGAAAGAACACAAACTTCCTGGTAGCGTGTTAGCGAGTATCAAAAAAAAATTTCAGAACACACTGATGGTGTGCCGAGAAATAAAAATGAGAGGTAAACACTAATATAGAAATATTAGAATTAAATAATAAATGCAATAAATGAAGATAAAGATATGTATTAAGATATTGAAATAGTTTATACTCAGCCAATATTCCACCAAAATCTACACTTTCCACCTGTTTCCAAAATAAGCAAGCAATTTAACAATAGTGATGTTCTTTCGAAACTGAACGAAGTGATTTATATAGCTTCAATCAGAAAGATCAGTTGAAGCGCGCTCGTTCTTTCGTTTTCACATCAGTTCCCCTTCCACAACTCTAAAGTGATTGCAAGTGATTATTCTAATCGCGGAATTCCTTAGATCATTTGAATTCAGATTGGAGAGTTAACCTCAAAATTTGAAGTTAGAAGTTGCAGAATTTTCATAGACATATAAGTCTATAAGAATTTATACACACTGACATTTACAGAGATAAATGAATTAAGTCGAAAAATAAATTGTAACTGAAGATGGCAAACCAGAGTTCATTACCAGTTCAGAAAAGAACATATACATATAATGAAGATCAAACTGAGCGCATTCTTTCGGACATTCAGTGATTGAATGTATTCTGATTGCAAAATCACTTTCACTTAAATCACATAAGTTCCATCAGTTAATCAGTTCGAAAGAACACTACTATTATATCTCTCTAAGCGATAATCTAAAGAAAATGAATTCGTACAAACGAACATCTCTCATCCGGAAAAACATCGCGAATTCCAAACCGGTTCTTTCGATGCGTACCAGAACTAGTATCAGTGGCGCTTCATAAATTCGGGCTGAGGAAAGCAATATGGGGAGGACGACTTAATCGTTACACATTCAAAACCTATTGTGCAGCGACAATATCCTTTGTCACCTGCTATGCAGGGCCATTTAACAGAGAAATTGATAAATGATGGTTGAGGCTCAAGGTTATTCAACCTCCCAATCTGCCTGGTGCAGCCCGTTGTGGTTGGGTTCCCAAACGTACTGGGGAATATCGTGTATGTTTTGATGGCCGAAAATTGAATGCTGTTACGACCGATGATACTTATCCCATGCCTCATATCGATAGTATTTTAAATAAACTGAGAAATGCTAGATACCTGTCTTCCATTGATTTAACTAAAGGCCTTTTCCCAGATTACCGTTGGAAGAGTCCTCGCGTGAAAAAACTGCATTCGCTGTTCAGGGAAGGGGTCTTTTGAATTTATTGTTAGTCCTTTGGATTGAAAAACAGTCCAAAGCTATGGCTCGTTTGATGGATAAAGTAATTGGTCATGACTTGGAACCGTATTGTTTTGTTTACCTCGATGATATTATAGTTGCTACCCAACATTTGAATTACATGTCAAAGTTTTAAAAGAGGTTTTTCAAAGACTAAAGAATGCTAATCTTACGGTTAATTTAGATAAGTGTGAATTTTGTCGTTCTTCTCTAGTTTATCTTGGTTTTGTGGTAGATGAGGATGGATTGAGAACCGAACCAGAGAAGGTTTCTGCCATAGTAAATTATCCAACACCCAAAAATACTACTGGGATTAAAAGATTAATTGGTTTGTTAGTTGGTACCGTCGTTTATTAAAGATTTCTCATCAATATGTTCTCCAATTTCAGATCTCTTGCATGGTAGGAAAAAGGGACAACCTATAGCTGGACTCCTCAGGCTGAGGCAGCTTTTAATGAAATAAAATCTCGTCTAATTTCTGCTCCAGTGCTGCAAGCCCTGATTTTTCCAAACCATTCGTCATTCAATGTGATGCCTCTGACACTGGTGTAGGTGCTATTTTGTATCAGGAGTGTGATGGCATAGAACATCCGGTGGCTTACGCAAGTAAAACACTTTCAACTTGTCAGCGTAAATATACGGTCACAGAAAAAGAACTTTTGGTGTTATATTCGGTATAGAGAAGTTCAGAAGCTATGTTGAGGGTACTAAGTTTACTATCGAAACAGATCATGCATCCCTTATTTACCTTCATAACTTATCTAATCCATCAGGACGTTTAACCAGATGGGCAGTTAAACTTTCACAATTTGATTTCACTATTAAACATCGTAAAGGATCCTGAATATTGTGGCTGATGCTTTATCGAGATCGGTAGCAGACATTTCTGTAATCGACACGTTCTTCTTTTCAACCCGATGTGTGGCGATTCTATGTTAAAGAAAGTAGGGAAAAACCCCGAATTATATCCATCATTTCGCGTTGAAAATGGAATTCTTTATAAACACATTTGTCTCGAATAAAATTGTAAGTAATCTTACAGACTGGAAAATAGTTGTGCCTTCTGCAAACGAAATGAAGTTCTTCAATTTTACCATGACAAAGAAACTTCTGCTCATTTAGGAATATCTAAAAACCTCTCTCGAATATCTGAATTGTATTATTGGCCGAAAATTAGAAAGGACGTATATAAATATGTCAGGAAATGCCCTATTTGCGCTGCCTGTAAAAGTTCCAATTTCTCAGGCTGGTCTGATGGGAACTTACAACAAAATATTTTTTTCTGATCGAATCAATAATGAGCAATATCGCCTTAGTTACCATATGTCATAACACACTCATATTTCCAAGGGAAATATGAAACGTCAAGTCTTATTGTCCCAAGGGAAATATGAAACGTCAAGTCATATTTACTGAAAAAGAAGTATAATATGCAACCTTATACATCAGAAAAAATTATTTGGAGCTTCTATCAAAAATTTCTTCACTGCTCCCGGGACAACTGACTGCTGATTTTTTTGGAACGGACCTTTATTTTTGTTCTCAAGAAATACTTCCACTTCATCGAATAATTTGACATTCGGTTTTTCCATCAAATGTAGCATGGATCTTAACATAGATATTTTTGGCCATAACGTGTTTGGTGAATATTCCTGCAACAGGAGATCGAATGAATTGATCATACATTGAAAAGAACAAGAATCAGAGCAAGTCAACGTACAAATCTTCAAAATATGCCAGCAACATATTTTCGCTGACACCGTCCACCAAACTTTTCCTTTTCCACTCCCGAAAGCCTTTATACTCTTTACTATAGGCAGCTTCAGATTTGGCCGGAATCGAAAATTCACGGGCTTTCGCCGCTTGAGTTTCGACGTGTTAGTTAACATTATTTCAAATAATTTTATTTTGACAAGACGTCAAAATTAAACCAGTCAACCATGATTCGCACAAACACGGCCCATAGCAACGTTAAAAAATCCAATTAGATCCAAAATTTACAAGATAATATTAATTTTTCCATTTCAAAAACGATATTGTATCGATCAGAAAAAAAACTATTGATTACAACACGGGAAATATGAATACATTTACCACGGTTGTCTATACATCCCTCGGGTTCGCCCTCGGGATGTAACTAGGACACCTCGGGAAATATACTATTCATATTCCCTTGTTGTAATACAGTGGAACCTCGATATAACAAATCGGAAGGGAACCAGTAAATATTCGTTATATCAAGTAATTGTTAAAATGAGGTTTGTATATTGAGGTGAGGTTGGTCCAAATTTGTTCTATACCGAGGTTATTCACCTCGACATTACGTACTCATTTGTTATAGCGAACTAATTTTGCTCATATAAATGAAAACTCATTTTTATCAAATTACTCATTTATTTTATATTTATTTTTCAAAACAATAAAGTGCGTAGGTAGGTTTTTTTCTTTTCAAAAATTCGCAGAACAAAATAAAAAGAGTGAAAAATCAACAAATCGGTATAAAAGCCTAAATCTAATTTTATTCATCTTGATTGGAAAAAAAAAGTCATAAATTGTAGTTTGTTTCCCACGGTTTCAATCTTCTGATGTTTGAAGGCAAACCAATTTCGTCGGAAAACTATCTTTAGATTTTAAAATGTAGCCAATGAACTTGCGGTAATCCCGAGCTTATTATCTATGTCTATTTTTTGTAGGAGGTTTTTGTCAACATGATTAATGATGCTTCGCTTTCTGCGGACAGATAAGGAACGCTTTTTACGTTTCTGGCAATTGCAAAAAAGTGAGGAGCAACACTGATTACTTTCCATCAACTAACTTCGTATTTTACGTAATACGCGTCGACGAAACCTGTCGGGCTGAATCACATACCTGGTTATTGGTGAAAACGTTATATAGAGTTTTGAGTTGACGAAATTCGTTAAGTAGAGGTATTCACACTCTTTTGGTAGTTGAAAATTCGTTATAGAGGTTGTTCGTAAAAAGTTTTCGTAATGTAGAGGTATGTTTTACATTGACTCTATGGACGATTCAAGGGGATTATGAAAAATTCGTTAAATTCAAGGGGATTATGAAAAATTCGTTAAATCGAGGAAGTCGTTATATTGAGGTTCGTTATATTAAGGTTGCACTGTAATAGCTATAATTTCCTTTTCAATGTCTCAGAGGATCTATTAGGGTCATACCCTAGATCTAAGAACGGAAATCAGTATCTCTTAGTTATTGTTGATTGGTTCACTAATTTGTATTGTGCATCCCATGTCAAAGGCTACCTCAAAACATATTCTTAAATTCATAGAAAATAATGTTTTCTCTTATATATGGTGTACCTCAATTTTTTTGTTGATAATGGCAGTCAGTTCAGAATCCCTGAAGGCACAGGGATGCAACTGAACTTTCGGTTCGGTTGCATCCCAGTCTCAGGGCTGAAGAAAAACCTCCCTGCGATGGCCCAGTGGATGTGGAGATGTCATCCTCATCCCAGGGATCTGAGATGCAGGAAGGAAAGGACGCAGGCTTAGGTCTGGGTCAGCCTGAGGCGGCTGTGGCTCTGTTGAGGCGCCTGGAAAGCGGAGACTTCCTCTGCTACCCGGGAGGCTGGGCGGAGCTGTCTGGCTACCGAAGGCTCGACCGAAAGGTGACCTCCTCAATTTCCAGTGGGCAAACACCCCGAATGGAATGCGAGGAGGGTCTGGAGGTGGCGAAGAGAGAGAGGCGGGGGGGACTTACGGGACTGGACAACCAGTGCCCTCCACCCGCCGATTCTTAATCGTCACCTTCACAAATTGCGCAGGTGAACTTGCATCACGCGAAGGGTTCCTCGGCAGTGATTGCAGGTTATTGCGCGAAATTACAGTTGGGCATTGCTCTGATCCAGGAACCCTGGATCAACAAAGAAGGCCAGATTATGGGGCCTGGCATGTCAAAATCTGACCTGATTTATGACCACAGGTAGGCATTTCGGCGTGCCTGTGTGCTCATAAGAAGCAATATAAAATACTATTGCGTTTCAGAATTTATGTCTCGGGACCTGATTCCTATCATGGTACACCTCAACATAGGGGGCATTGGCCGAGACATTGTCATAGCATCCGCGTACTTCGCTGGCGACGGGCCAATAACACCGCCCGAAGAAGTGCAACGACTAGTAAGGTTCTGCAACAGCAGAAATCTACCAATTATAATTGGAGGTGATGCCAATGCGCATAACACGATTTGGGGAAGCAAGCAAACAATAACGCCAGAGGTGAGTGCTTTCTCGAATATCTCTTAGCTAACAATCTCGAAACATTAAATGTGGGGACTACACCTACTTTTGTCACGAGAGCGAGAGAAGAGGTCCTCGACGTGACAATTGCAAACGTCGCTGCCAGGAGAAATGTCACTTCCTGGAGAGTGATGGATGAACCGTCACTCTCAGATCATAGAATTATCGAGTTCAGGGTGGAGGCTGATACTGCCCCATCGCCCTCGATTCGAAATCCTAGGAAGACAGACTGTCTCTCTACAGAGGCCATCTGAGAAGCAACCTGGAGAAAATCGTAATAGAGCGGAAAAACATCGTCTTTACGATCTGGAGCAACATGTGAGCAGATCAGTGAGGCAATTTGGAGGCTTTTCACTCTAGCTGCCCACTGTCTAAAGCTCGATCAAGTAAGGAATCTCTTGGTGAATGAAAACCTGTCAAACCTCCGAAAGGAAGTCCGTCGGCTCTTCAACAGGGCCAAACGAGACGGCAATTGGCAGGGGTACACTGAAAAGCTTACTCAGTATAACAAGGAGATCAGGAAGGCCAAAAGACTTAATTTCCAAGCCTTTTGTGAAAATATCACTTCCACTCCCAACAGCAGCCAGACTTCTAAAGTCATGGCAAAGGGGGGACACTACTCCCAATATGTCGCTTAAGAAGCCAGATGGATCCTACACTGAGGGAGAAGAAGAGCGATCCATTCTTCTACTCGAACACACTTCCCAGGTAGTGAATCCACAAGCAGTGATAGCAATGAAACAACAAGAACTCCCGTAAGGAGGACTGGGACATTGCTAAAAAAATATTCACAAGGCAACGACTTGAATGGCAATAAGTACCTTTCAGCCGTATAAATCCCCAGGAGTGGATGGGGTGTTTCCGATACTCCTGCAGAAAGGAGCGGAGGAGATCATCCCTCATCTACTGAGGATCACAAGAAGCAGTCTAGCACTGAGGCAAAAACCTAGAAAATGGAGAAGGGCAAAAGTAACCTTCATACCAAAAGTAGGGGAAAAAGGACTGGACTGATCCTCGATCCTTTAGACCATTTGTCTAACTCGTTTTTACTTAAGACGATGTAAAAAGTAGTAGATAACTACATAAGAAACAGAGAATCTGGAGAGTACACACTTCATAAGTGTCAGCATGCGCTACAGGGCGGGACGATCAACGGAGACCGCCCTGTATCAGCTGACCGAAGCCATCCAGAGAACTCTGAACAATAAAGAAATCGCCATGTGTGCTTTTCCTAGATATATCTGGGGCTTTTGACAACACAACGCACGTGTCCGTCAAAGATGCACTTGAAAGGGAGGAGTGAACAAAACCATTATCAAATGGATGTATGAGGTGTTATCGACGAGAATAGCTGAAAATCGATGGGTGGTAAATCTGTCTCTGTCAAGGCTACTCGTGGACACCTCAGGAGGGTGGGAGTATTATCTCCCCTTCTATGGAGCCTAGTGGTGGACGAACTACTACATAGGCTAACGGAGCTTGGCTTCGAATGTGTAGGCT
>CM024245.1:8465568-8530412 GCA_013421045.1 Propylea japonica | reverse complement strand
GTTGTGGTGTCTGGTGGGGGAGTCTGATTTGGTGACGGAGAGAAAGTGTTTTGGTCTTGTGTATGTACCTGGGTTGACGGGTGAATTGGTGAGGGTGATGAAGTCAAATGAGAATAGGATATACAGTTATTATAGAAAAAAAGTTAAGAATTTTTTTAGTAGGTTGAAAGATCGTGATGAATTGGAAAAAACTTCTAAGTTGTTTATAGGGTGGATTGTCGGGATTGCAATGGTTGTTATATTGGTCAGACAAAGCAGTACTGAAAACCAGAATGAGTCAACATAGTAGGGACTGTCGTAATTTATCGCAGGCTACTGCACTTTCTACACACGCGGTTGACAATGATCATTCGTTCGATTTCGATAATGTTAAGGTGTTGTGTACAGAGCAAATTTGTCTAAAAGATTAATTAATGAAATGATTTCATTAGACGCACACCTAACACAGTAAATTTCAGAACAGATGTAGATACGTTGAGCGCTGTATATTGCAATTTGATCGAAGAAGTCGGACTAGACAGTGAAATATGTGTACCTGTCTTTCATTGTTGTTTGCCGCTTTGATTTCAAATGTTGTTATTTTATGTCACTATGTAATTTGCGTTAGAACCTATTTTCCCTGTAGATTATGTATTCTATATTTTATCATGTTTATAGTTTTTATTCTGATGTGGTGAGTTCTCTTTTCTTGTAATATTTTAGATTTACAATAATTTTATATTTAATTGTAATATTTTTATATGGTGTGAGTCTTTGAATATGTCCTTATTGTTCATTTTAATTGGACTTCTTATAGATATTTATTTTTTATCTTTATGACGTATATGTATTCAACATTGTTATTTTTTATTATTTTTGACGTTTGTATTCTTTGATTCTCTCTGAGTGCTCGACTGATTGTATTTATATATTTTTTGTAGCCTGAAGAAGGAAATAAAATTCCGAAACGTCGCTGAAAGAATAATAAGTTTTTGTTCTGGTTCCTTGTGCCGATAAACTACTGAATTGTATTTCTCACAAAAGCATCCAGAGTTGAGAATACTACATTTGAAGGCTAAGAAAGATCATATTAAATTAGTAAGGGATACAAAGAAGAACTTTTTCCAGAACAAATAAACTCGTCACAAATTACGAAAAAATCGTGTTGGCAAGTAGTTAATCAATGCGGCGAATAGGAAAAGTCAACATAAAAATATTGTTCTTCGTAAAGGTAAAACTGTTGATGAACCTGCAGGAGTTGCTGGCACTTTCAATGGTTTTTTCAGGAATGCGCCATATGAGATACTCAAAAAAATAATTCCAATAGCATACCTGATTTTGACACTAATATAGAGCATAAACTTAAACTTTGCCCATATACTGAACAAGAATTGCGAGATTTGCTTTTGAAGAAGCTGAAAAGTTCTAACTCTAGTGGTTTTGATGAGTTACCGAATTTCTTAATAATGAGAGTTTTGCCATGTATTATTAAACCACTAACCCATCTTGTCAATCTCATTCTGTTGCGGCGAGTTCCCCAAAAACTGAAAGTGGGGAAAATAACTCCCATTTTTAAACAGGGTAATGAGAATAAGGTTGAAAACTATAGACCGATAACGGTGCCATCGATGTTATCTAAGATATTTGAATATGCGTTCTTGAATAGGCTACTTGTCCATCTGGAACAACAGAAGATCTTCTCGGAGAACCAATTGGTTTCGCAAAGGAAAAAATACTACGTCAGCGATGCATTCTTTTATGAGAACCTGATTAATTTTATAGATGCAGGGGAGTGCCCTGTTGGGATCTTTTGTGATCTTAGCAGGGCGTTTGACTGTGTTGATGATGCAAAGTTTTTGAAGCTGATTGAGAATTATGGATTTGATGACAGATATTTAAAGTGGATAGAGTCATATTGGAGTGGAAGACAACAGTATGTTTCTATAAGCAGTATCGATTCAGATAATAATGTAAGAAGTGTCAATTCGAATTTGTTGGATACCCAGACTGGAGTGCCACAGGGTTCAATCCTTGGTCCGATATTTTTCATTTTATTCATCAATCGATTTAAATGATATTGATCTTGAGGCTTCATTTGCATCTTCGCAGATGACATCTCATCCCTGATATCTGGGGGTTCTGATGTAACTCTCGAACGAAAATGTAATAAACTAATTGAGGAAGTTAACAGTTGGTTCTCTGACTACGCATTTGCTTAAACCCTAATAAGACGACAATTATGCGATTTCACTATCCTCAGAAGAGTATTAATGAGCTGGATATCAGACTATGTGACCAGTCATTATCTTTTAGTGACAGCACAAAGTTGCTAGGCTTATATGTTGATGCTAACTTTAACTGGAAGTCACACTGTGAATATTTGGTGCCAAAGATTAACTCACAAAGCTATGTTCTGAGACAGCTGAGAACTGTTTCTAACAGAGAAGAAACAACTGGTTCAGGTATAATCATGCTAGTGTTGGTGCAAGACTGAGATATGGGATCTGCTTCTGGGGTTGGTCGGCACTCTGGGGGACGTACTTGTGGCACAGAAGAGGTGCATACGTTCTATTGCAAGTACACTGAAAACTACGAGTTGCAAAGACTATTTCAGGAAGTTCAAATTTTAACTGTTCCGTCGTTGTTTTGGTATGAAATGTGTTTGTATGTTTTTACAAATCCCGATAAATTCAGGAGGAACTGTGATGTTCACAATTTCAATACCAGATATAATTCGAATTTGAGAACAAATGTTTGTATGTCTAAAGCTGCATTTCGATCTCCTCAAATTAAGGCCCTCTAATATTTAATAATTTGCCAAATAATACTAAACTTGTCAATCAATAAATGAGTTCAAGAGCAGTTGAAAACTTTTTTCATAGAGAATTGTTTTTATCGTGTGGACGAATATTTAAAATTTTAATATGACATACCTATTATCTTGTTTTTGTATTTTGTCTATAGTTTAGTATAAGTACTGTATGTTTATTCGAATTTGACTGTTCTTATACATTGTAAAATTGTCTCTGGAAATAAAATGAATTGAAAAAAAAAAGTTATTAAAAGTTTGCACATTGTACGCAACACGCTCAAAAATAGATTCTTTGGATTAGCAGACTTCCAGAAATTTTTTCTTGGTCTATTTACCGAATATTTCAATACACTATCTTTGGCAACACATGAATGGTCACAAGTGTCAAAATAAAGGCAATCTCTCCATAAAGTTGACAAGAAATAATTCGTTTCGATAGCTCAAATGTCAGACCAACGTTAAGGGATCTTTTATTACAGAAAAGTTAGGCTTCTATTTGGATTTCTATAACCACTAATGCACCCCGATTTTCCTCAGTATCTTTATTGACATAACATACAGTGAATTTGCCCTGAACGCACTCGATCAGTGAATGAAAGTTCAAACATATTCAATGTGCGGACGCCATTTTTCTGAGAGACTCCAAAGTACGCTCACCGATCGCTCGCTCACTGATCACGGTTGTCTGTTAACAGTAGTCAGGTGTTTATGTGATGTGAATTTACATATTGATTCTTTTTCTCAGCAAAACAGCTTCCTCCTAGGCAACTCCTCTAGTTGAGGTTGCTGAATACCATGGACCAGCCAACAGGCTATGCATCCAGTCTCCTCGTAACAGGTTGAAAACTAACAGCTTGGCTTCCAGGGGTCTAGAACCAGACTGAGATGAGCTCTTGTGGTAGTAGGTAGTGCTTTAGTTATGGGAAGTAAGTATAGGCCTAATGATGACAACTGTTCTACCCACGGAGTGAGCACACAGGATGACACAAATAAGGTATGAATCTGTAAGGACAGGAATTTGGAAAAATTTAATGCTGAACATACAAACTACAATGGAACCTCTACTACTCCAAAGCAGTTTCAACAAGGCTTAATTGGAAGCGTCTAGAAAATGAAGCAACAAGCTCTCTCGTCGGTGGAAAACAAAATATCATACAAATTCAATGGTTTTGGAAATAGAAGATTAGATGGTTGCTGGTATAATTTATCAATGTTATATCTATTATTCGCGCATACAAAAAAGATATGTCTCAGCTCCCCATATCCCCCACAACTGCAGGAAGGGGAGTCTGCAATCCCAATTCTAGCCATATGAGCAGGGAAAAAACAATGACCTGACTTTAGGCGAATGATGGTCACTATCTTTTTCCTAAGCAATTTTAACCTACCAAACCAAGTACCCTTTCTGTTACAACTAGACGGAATCATCTCAGAGTATGTCCTACCCTTAGCTCGACCCATTTTCCGGAAATAGTCATCCCATTCTCTCCAAATCCTCACCCTAAAGTCCGGCCAAAGTTCACGGGGGTCACCCCCAAGCCCAGAAATCCCTGGTAAAAGCCTACCCCGGTTGGCCAATCTATCTGCCATATATATTGTGGACAATGTGTGAGTGACCCGGCACCCATAGTAGAGCAACATGTAGACCAGCCGTTTTAACCCTCGACAACATAATCAACGCATTGGCCGTACCTATATCCAAATTGGCATCCATTCTCCCATCTTTCAACTTATCAATTGCACTTCTCGAATCTGTATGTGACTATAACTGAACTCAATATTCTTCTGTCCAGGATGACCCGAAGCGCTCTATAAATCACAAACATCTGCTGAGATGTTTGTGATTTATCCTCTGGCATTCTGCCACAAATTTTAAGGTTGACAGAAGGAACCCAAACAGAATATCCCACTGAATGTGGGTTGGCGGACTTAGAGGCATCCATATACAACTGAGTAAAGCCTGATTACTCCCTTTCAAGCAGGGAGTTAAATTCTGATCATTAGTTAAAGAACCCTTAGCCATATTAGAAATATAAACTGACCTTCTCTCTGATCTAATCACAATGTCAGTCATGAAATAAGGAATAGTAGTAGACCTCCATATTCTCGAGATGTTGCCATGGATCGATTTCAGCGCCTCCACATATCCTGGAATAGTGTCATTAAACCAAAGGTGATCGAATCTGGAAGGGTAGACGGATGTGAGCTCCTGGATGGTCTACAAATGGCTTTGATGACTCTGCATTGACTAATAGCCTTTGAACACATGAGGTCTACATGTTTTTCCCATTTAAGTTTCTGATCGAAAACCACTCCCAGGTACTTAACCTTTTGTCTCCAGGGAATGGTTTGTCCGTTTATAGCTATGTGTGATGATGGGGATGGAAGAAAGTGCTTTGTAAGTCATTGCTGCCGAGTTTTGGACATTAATTTTCAGATTGCGTTCCAGAAAACCACTCATTAAATCTGCCCAGGTCATCATTTAGGCATTCAAACATCAGCTCTAAATAATCTCCCGCGCAAAACATCGAGAAATCATCTGCATTTTGGAAGAGGAGGACCCTCCTACTCAGCAGAGTTTGTGGAACTCGTGTGTATGAATTAAATTGTGTTGCACTCAGCACCGAGCTCTGCAAGAGACCACTGAAGAGAATCTCCTAGAATTCTGTCCCAGAATCTCCCCGTAAAGTGACCTTAGACCATGAAATAGTTCATATACCTATTAAATTGGCCCCCTTGAGAGGAATGCTGCAAGAAATCATATAATTCCATAACACACTCAGATCAACACTATCAAATGCCTCCGATATGTCCAAGAAAACACAAACGGAAAATTGACCCTGATCAAAAGCCGCATAAACCTGAGCAGAAAGGAGAATGTGACAATCCGAAATGGATCTGTACCATCGAAAACCGAAACTCAGGGGTCCTAAAAGTTGTTCAGTAGCACCCTCTATTCTTTCCTTCAACATTCTCTCTAATATTTTAGTAATACACGATGATATCGATACAGGCCGATAACTTATACTCATATTCACCGGAGAATTACCCTTCAAGATGGGAATAATGACTGAAGTTTTCATGATGAGAGGAGGGGATCCAAAACGTAGAAGTTTATTAAATAAACCCAGGAAGGTTATTTTGACAGACATTGGGATATGGAACAAAATTCTGAAATCAATGCCATCCACACCTGGAGCCGAGTCCTTCCTCAACCTTAAGAAGTACATTAATTCTCCAAGAGAAAATTCTTTTATGGTGTTCTGATAATTCAAGGCAATCGAAGATGATGATACCGATAAGGACAACTTCCGAAGAATATCCCCACAGGACGAGTCTGGAACCGCCCGAAATTTGCTGGAAGAACTCTGACCGCAAAACCTTCTGACCATATTTCAGAAGAGATCTGCCTGTTCCAGAGACAGATTCTCACAAAACTGTTTAAATGAATCTCTTTTCTTACCCCTGATCTTTTTTCGGGTTTTTGCTACTTGGTTTTTGTATGCAAGATAATTTTCCAGACTAGGAAAGCAATAATATCTCGAGAGGAGAGACCTCCTCAAGTTTACCTCCCTTGCAACCTTTTCATCCGACCAATGAACTTTATACTTAGGTTTTTTTCATTTTTTACGCTTGGATAGCGAGGAGTCTGCCGCCGCCTGAATAAAATTGATGAAGTCAGACACATTGTCAACTTGACAGTTGTCAAACTGATCAAAAACTTGCCTATAAAACAAATTCTAATCGGCGTGTTTCGTCCTATACTTCAGCAGAGAAGTCTTTCTCTGAAGGTCACCCCATCCTTTTCATTAACTCCGATCAATATGGGGAAATGATCACTGGACCCAGTGTCGCCCACCTACAGAGTACCGACATGTTTCCAGTGCACATTGACAAGTCGAGTGCGATAGGGTTAGCCTGAGGGGGGGTCAATCTTGTAGGAGATCCATCATTGAGCAAGATGAAATTATCATCCCTCAAGAAGGCCTGAACCGTGCTACCATTATGATTAAGAACCCCTGATCTCCATTGGGGATTCTGTGCATTAAAGTCACCCAACAACAAACAAGAACCATCAGAGTACACCTGAAACTGCTCCAGTCAGAAACTGATATGGAACATCTGGAGGGATGTATAAGCAGACAATGTTGTATCCAAGGCAGGTAAGACCCATGACCTTCATTCTGGATGGAAAATTGAAGGGACTTAGATCCATCTCTTGGAAATACAACCCAACACGAATGGCCATTGCAATTCCCCCATAACCATCAGCTCTATCCAACCTGAATAGCCTAAAACCAGATATGGAAACGCTCTGATGAGCCTTCAGAAAGGTCTCGTTTAGACATAATACGCCCAGTTCAAATTTTTAATCAATACTTTGAGATCGTTAAAATTCGAATGAAGAGATCTTATATTCCAGTGTAGAATCTTAAACATATTACAGGATTGAAAAAACCGATCAAGTGAGTAGGAACGGGACCTACAAAAACTTTCTTCTTTAAGTGGAAATTAAATCGAAATAACAGGAAAAAAACTATTAAAATATTACATAAATACTGCTAAATTAATTAAGTTATTTGTGTTGTAAATAATCCTTATTATATATATTTTTTTCTTGAATTATTTCTTTCATGTGAAAATGACTGTTCGTTCAAACTTGATGAATAAGTGCATGCATCTTGAGAAAGTGATTCCAATAGAAAAGATTCTTGTTATTAGACATCGCTGTCTCAATGCTGGGGGAGATCTCCATTTCCTGTGGAGATGAAGTAGTAGGAGTGTTTGGAGCCGGAGAGCTGCATCTATAATTAATATGACACTAATTATGTGCATCTTCATCGTAACCTATCTGTGAAGACGCTTTTCTTTTAAAATTCTGATTATTGCGACAAGGGGAAGAATATGAAGCACCTGACCTAGGACGCGAGACTGCACCCGAATAGGTTTGTGGACCAGAAGTATCTTTAGTAACATCCCTACTTTGTAAGGTGGGGAAATCTGATGGAGAAGGTGGGAATTATTTCTTACAATCTCTGTCAGCTTCATATACAGACACATTAAGCAAAGCCATTACCTCTCTCATTTTCACCTGCCTGCCATATTTAGAACAGTCCCTATCAGTGGCCATATGTTCTTGACCACAATAAATACATCAAGGTTCCGAGTCGCATGCACGCTCATCATCATGATTACCACCACACACATTACAACGAAATCTACCTCTACAAAGATTTCTTACGTGACCGTCCCTCAAACACTGGACAACTGGAGGAATGTACAACTCAACAGGGAGAATATTCGAGTATAATTAAAAAAATTTGGGCAACACAGTGCCCTCAAATGTAATAACGCATGTGTTCGTTTCCACTTAAACATTTCCATTATCAGTAACTTTTTTTTCTATTGAACCTTCTCATTCTAATCACTTTGACTTCAGGATTGAGACCCTTTCCCAGACTCTATATTTCTTCGTCCGTAATCTCTTGCCCCACGTCCCTAACTAGACCCATCACTGTGACAAATCTACCTGGAATGTAAAACTCATACTCCTGAGGGTAAAAGTTGTTATATCTTATAAAACAATTAGCTTGTTCCGAAGTTGCGAATCTCACTTGAACTTTCTTCAGACCCTTTCTATTTATATTAGCAATATTATAATCTTTATAGAGTTCACTGTTGAATAGTATTTTCCCAATATTTAGGGATTAAGATTTTTAATTTCCGCACTGGAACTCTTAACTATTACTTCAAAAGGATCTTTGTCTTTATCTGAATAGAAACAATGCAGTTTTTTCATTTTTGAACCTCCTTGACTAATTTTAAACAATATGTGGGGACTAACAGATTACAGGTCACTGCATTGGCGCTGCCAACCAGGTTGACGCTACCCCCACAGAGAGCGCCACCAAGCACCAGTCTCAGCACTACGGACAGTAGCCAACAGATGGCTCCACGGACGGGATATATCTCCAGACGGTCTTCCCTAAATTAGGAAATAACGTGTTTGTCGATCTACAGATAGAGTAGAGTATTATTTGTAAATATTGTGTTTATTATATATTTCTACATGTTTTCAACTGTTCTATTTTATATTCCCTTCTAACCAGGAGTAGGCAGATTGAGGCCTAGTTAGAACACACGCATCTTCCTCTAGCTAGGAGTAGGCAGATTGAGGCCTAGCTAGAGCATGGTGTTATTACCCCGGGTCAGTCAGGAGTAGGCGGATTGAGGCCTGATTAATCCGCGGTACCGAGCAAGTCGTTACCCAGTCCCAACACTGGTGACCCCGACGTGATCAACGTCAACTTTATGAGTGACAGGGACGATTTGCTCGCAACTCCAGTCGCCAAGATGCCGAACCCATCCGCCGCAGCACCTACTCCAGAAGTGCTCGCACGCCTCAAAATTCCGCATTCGACCCAGATGACCCAGAAGTATGGTTCCAGCAAGTCGAGTGGTCACTAGAAGATGTTGGTCTGACAGGCAGCCAAGCCAAATTGCGCCAGGTTGCAAAATCCCTCGACGGAAGGTACGCGAAAGAGGTCCGCGACCTGATTATCAACCCTCCAGCCAAAAAGCCGTACGAGACAATTCTTCAACGCCTGGGGAAATCGCAAGCCCAAAAGACGCGGCAACTTCTGGAGAGAGTAGAGATTGGAGACCGGAAGCCATCCCAGTTTCTGCGGTACCTGCAGCAGCTCGCTGGGGACAACGCCGCAGACGAGATCGTCCGTGCCCTGTGGATGGAGCGGATAAATCCACTCGCTCGCGCAAGCATTGCCGCACAAGCCGCCCAACCAAATGTGACCATGGACGACCTGGCCAAAACCGCAGATTGCGTAATGGAAGCGCTAGGTGCTGTCGCGCCGCAACAAGTGTCTGCAGTGTCATCAAACGAATCTCAGCTGTGTAAAGTGTTGGAGATGTTGACAGTGCGCTTGGACGAACAAAGCCGCGACTTAAACGAACTACGGGCGGGAATACGCGGTCGCTCACAAACCGCGATGGTCCTTCATCGCGTCGTCGCTCGCGTTCCCGTGGTATGTGCTACTACCACAATCGGTTCGGGGCCAAGGCGCATAAGTGTGAAAAACCGTGCACCTACGGTGGCCCAGAGAACGCGAATCAGGGAAACGGCAAGGGCAGTCGCGGCGGGCGACAGCTGCCCCAACACACGCCGCTTATTTTTGACGGACCGAAGCAGTGGAGTAGACTTCTTTATCTATACCGGCGCTGACTTGTGCGTATTTCCGCGACGTTTAGTGAAAGGCCGACGGGTGAAAACCGGGTACGAGCTAACCGCGGCTAACGGTAGTGCGATCGACACGTATGGTTCAATTCCACTAACACTCAACCTCGGTCTCCGCCATGATTTCGCGTGGAATTTCGTCATCGCGGACGTGTCCAAGGCCATCATCGGGGTAGATTTTCTTACCCATTACGACCTCCTCGTGGATCTGCGCAACGGACGCTTACTTGACCGATCCACGAGTCTCAGTGTTACAGGACGGGACTCCAAGTGCGCGACAATCGCCGGAATTCGGACATCCGCGGGTGATACCCGCTATCACGCGTTGCTCCAGCAGTTCCCTGAGCTGACGCGCCCCGATGGCGCTTGCAAAGCAGCTGATGCAAAACACAGGACAGTGCATCACATCAACACCACACCAGGACAACCCGTCTCCCAGAAGCCACGTCGCCTAGCCGCGAACCGCTACCTCGCCGCTAGGAAGGAATTCGAGTCCATGCTAAAATTGGGTATTTGTCGGCCATCGAAGAGCAGTTGGGCTTCGCCCCTCCACATGGTGCCAAAGAAGGGAGACGCACCCTACCGGACCGATACCCAGTGCGCCACATCCAGGACTTCGCCCAAACACTCCGTGGAAAGTCAATTTTTTCCACCATTGACCTGGTACGAGCGTACCATCATATCCCGGTGGCCCCTGAAGACGTGGAGAAGACAGCCATCACCACTCCGTTCGGATTGTTCGAATTCCCGGCAATGAGTTTGGACTACGAAACGCCGCCCAAACATTCCAACGGTTTATCGACGAGGTTGCCCGGGGACTCGACTTCGTCTATGCATATATTGACGACCTACTTGTGGCCTCCTCGTCCGAAGAAGAGCATCACGAACATCTTCGCATCCTTTTCGAACGTCTTCAGCAGTACGGAATTGTCGTCAATTCCGCGAAATGTTGCTTTGGCGCTAAGGAAGTAAAAGTTCTTGGGGTACCTGGTATCTGGTGATGGAACGAAACCACTCCCCGAGAAAGTCGCTGCCATCCGCGAATATCCAAAGCCAACAACAGCAAAAGATCTCCGACAATTCCTGGGCATGTTGAACTTCTACAGGCGTTTCATGCCGGGACGGCTAAGACCCAGGCGCCACTCAATGACCAGCTTCAGGGAAACAAAAAAGAGACACCGGTGAATTGGAACGACCTGGCTGATGCCGCATTCGCCGCCTGCAAGGAAAAACTTGCAAAGCGACACTTTGGCACACCCCAAACTTGGCGCCGAGGTTTCCTTAGTTTGTGATGCATCGGACCACACCATTGGAGCCGCACTACACCAACGGGTTGGCAACGAGTGGGAACCACTCGGTTTTTTCTCGAAGAAGCTGGCTGGCGCTGAGTGCAAGTACAGCGCCTACGATCGGGAACTCCTGGCCATCTACAAGTCGGTCAAGTACTTCCGACACATGGTTGAAGGACGCCACTTCTTCATTTTAACTGACCATAAGCCGCTGACCTTCGCTTTCAGTCAAAAGTCCGATCAATGCTCCCCACGCCGCTACCGCCACCTGGACTTCATCGGGCAGTTCACCACAGACATCCGGCATATATCCGGAAGGGAAAACGTCGTCCCAGATGCCCTTTCCAGGGTGGACGAGATCGCAGCACCACTCGACTTCGAGGCCCTCGCAGCATCCCAACAATGTGACCCAGAGCTCCAAGAGTTCCGCCAGAAGCAAGACTCTGGCTTACTCCTGCGCCAAGTCACTATACCGGATCCAACGCTGCCGTCTTCTGTGATATATCCACCACTAAAGCACGACCCTTCCTGACAGCTCCATTCCGGAAACCAGCTTTTGACGCCATCCACGGTCTGTCCCATCCAGGCGCCAAGGCCACCACAAAGCTGATGACGCAACGATACGTCTGGCCCTCCATCTCCAAAGATTGTCGAGCGTGGTCCCAAGTCTGCATCCAGTGTCAGCGGTCAAAAGTGTCACGACATGTTTCGTCTCCGATCGGTAACTTACACCGCCGTCGAGACGTTTCGAACATGTGCACATCGACCTGATCGTGATGCCATTTTCCAACGGATATCGGTATTGCCTTACCTGCGTAGATCGATTTTCTCGATTGCCAGAAGCGATACCGCTCCAAGACCAGACAGCAGAAACCGTCGCCCGAGCATTTTACGCTAACTGGGCTGCCAGGTTTGGCGTCCCGCTACGGGTAACTACAGACCAAGGACGTCAATTCGAGTCCTACCTATTTCGCTGCTTGAACAAGCTACTGGGGACGGACCACCTGAGAACCACAGCATACCACCCGGCCGCCAACGGAATGGTCGAGCGACTCCGCCGTCAACTCAAAGCATCCATCAAATTTGGATTCCGACACGTGGGTCCACACACTACCCACTGCACTACTGGGGATCCGCGCCGCTTGGAAAGAAGATCTCCAATCCACTGCTGCTGAAATGATATACGGAGAACCACTCCGTCTTCCTGGCGAGTTCCTGGTTTCCTCGTCTACCATGAACCTGGATAACTCCGACGATTTCGTTCGCGACCTGCGCAACCACTTTCAGGCGCTCCGACCAGTCAGCGGCACCAGGCACGGTGAGCGAAAGATTTTCGTCTTCAAAGATCTCGCCACCGCATCCCACGTTTTTGTAAGACACGACGCCGTTCGGCGTCCACTTCAGCACCCCTACGATGGACCATTCGAGGTGGTTTCTCGTGCCGAAAAACACTATACCCTCCGAATTCACGGTACCAACGTCCCGGTCTCAATCGACAGGCTGAAACCAGCCTACATCGTGGTCAACGAAGATTCACCGGAGGACACTGCAAATCCGCACGTGGCCGACGACGACGAAGGAATTCTTCTATTTTTGCCAGGCGAAAACTCGCCTCCGGCCCAACAACCTATCCCACCTGCAGCAGCAGAACCAGAAACAGCAACGCAAGCGCAAGCAGCACGATGAAGCTACACGACCAGATCAGGTCGGCAAGTTCGTTCCCCGAGCGCTTCCAGGCTGGTTTGTAATTCAATGGGTATCGTTAATCACTAGCAAGGGGTACTGTGGGGACTAACAGATTACAGGTCACTGCATTGGCGCTGCCAACCAGGTTGACGCTACCCCCCACAGAGAGCGCCACCAAGCACCAGTCTCAGCACTACGGACAGTAGCCAATAGATGGCTCCACGGACGGGATATATCTCCAGACGGTCTTCCCTAAATTAGGAAATAACGTGTTTTGTCGATCTACAGATAGAGTAGATAGAGTAGAGTATTATTTGTAAATATTGTGTTTTTATATATTTCTACATGTTTTCACTGTTCTATTTTATATTCCCTCTAACTAGGAGTAGGCAGATTTAGGCCTAGTTAGAACACTCGCATCTTTCCTCTAGCTAGGAGTAGGCAGATTGAGGCCTAGCTAGAGCATGGTGTTATTACCCTGGGTCAGTCAGGAGTACTCGTGTCTAGAGACAACCAATTCTACTTAGGCTTCCGGCCTTCCGCGTCCGCCGCAGTCGCAGTGAGTTGGCAAGCAATTAACCGCTAACATTGAATTCTGTAGTTTTAGAAATTTAAGATTCGTGGCTTAATGGCATAAATCCTCATAATAGAAAGTGAATCGTGTTCGAAAAAATTTAAAGCAGGCGCTTATTGTAGTTACCTTAGTGATAAGGAGTTGCTAAGAAAATGTATTTAGAAGTTTATGAAAATAATAAAGAGTTCTGTCAGCACGAAATTGCTCCTTTTGTATTTAGTGAATTCAATCAAGAAAATCAATTTAAAAGTACAGTCCAAGCTTTAAACAAGTGGTCCAAACGATCCGGATTGAATTTCGAGTGCATCAAAAGTAATATTTTGATTAATGCTGGTTTTGTGAATTGTGCTGGAAGATTTCGTGAATGCTGGCTACGACAGAACGTTGCTGAAATACACCTGGAACACTTTGCTGCGTTCCATAGGAAGCTGGTTGAATAAATCAAGAAACTGCTAAAATAGAGGAAAATACGTCCTGTTTAAGTATTTCTCTGCTGGAATCAACGACAGGAGGTAACAAATTTCTTTTATTTGAAGAGCTTGCTGCTTGCTAAATCCTCGAAGAAGATTCTTTGCTATAATATAAAAATATTGAAGAATTGCTGGTAATATTCAGAGACCTGTAAATTTCCATAGAATCTGTGTAACATAGAACTTTTCTGCCGTATGCACTAATTCTAATGTTGACAGGATAATCATTTACGTGATTAGATCTTAGTTTAGTTTGAATTATTACTGGATAAGGTTTACTTATATTCAACCTGATCTGCAAATTTAGTTCAGCAAAAATTAATCTTAAATTCAAAAATGGAGGATTTGTTTACTGAACAGAAAAATCTGATGGTCGGATTTCTCGATCTTACACTAATTTCAAAAAAGATGGTGCTGCAAAAATGACAATAAGTAACTGCAAGACTCGTTTGCTAAATTTAGAAACAATTTGGTCCAAATTTGAAAGTAATCATTTTAAACTATTGCATTACAGTGAAGATGACACTAAAGATGTAGATTATTTCAAAGATAATTATTTTGAGACCACTGAAGAGTTGTATTTGGATAGACGATGTGAATTTCAAACATTCATTGATTCCACGAGTGATGTGAAATATGTTGATCCTTCTTCAAAACCTCCTCTTATTCCAGAAGAATCCGAGAGATTGCCCATGATTTCTCTTCCGAAATTTCGAGGCAATTTTAATGAATGGGAATCTTTTAGAGATTTATTTTCTACATTAGTTGCTAATAAGAAAAATATCTCAAATGTGACCAAGTTACATCATTTGAAAACAAGCTTAGAAGGAGATGCTGCTCGATTAATTAGTAGTTACTCAATTACAGATGAAAATTTCTTGGTAGCCTGGAATAAACTTCAGGAAAAATACGAAAATAAACGTCGCTTGATAAATTCCCATATGGATTCCATATTTTCAATTAAACATATGAAAAAAGAGTCATCATATGAATTGAAGCGAATTATTTCTGGTATTAATACTCCGTTAGCTGCGCTCAAAATATTGAAGCGTCCAATTGAGCAATGGGATGATTTCTTAGTTTATCATCTCGTTTCTTTATTGGATTCGGAAACTCGACGACAATGGGAAAAACACATCGGAAATACTTCTAATCCTATGGATCCACCTTCTTTCGAATTTTTTATGAAGTTTCTTGAAAATCACTCTTCTATGTTAGAATCTTTGGAAGATAGCCGCTGCACTGTTAAAGAATCTAAAGGTAATAATTCGCAGAGTATCAAAACACATCACACCGAAACGACAATGAATAATAAATGTTTATTATGCAACAGTTCTCATTTCTTCTTATTTTGTGATATTTATAAAAATCAAACGCCTCTTCAGAGAAAAGAATTTATTCAAAATCAAAAACGTTGTTTCAATTGTTTAGCCAAACATACATTAAAAACTTGCTATTCTAAAAAACGTTGTCAAATATGCCGCGGTAAGCATCATACCTCTCTTCACATTACTAATTCAGAAATATCTAGTTTAGTACCCTCTACTTCTTCTAATAATGCTCCTTCACCAAAGTCCTCTTCCAATTCATGTAAAACTACAAATCACGTACTACTTGCCACTGCTATTGTGAAGATTTGTTCCTCTACTGGACTAAACTATGGTTTTGCTCGAGCATTAATTGATCAAGGATCACAGGCTTCTTTTATTACCGAATCTTTGTGTCAACGGTTAAATATAAAATGCAAACCTGTGAATTTACCTATTTCCGGAGTTGGAGGTAAAATTAACTTCACCTGTAGAAAATTAGCGACATTTTCAATCAAAAATAGATTAGAAACAGAATTCGCCTTGACCGTAGAAGCATATGTAATTCCAAAAATCACTGCATATATGCCTCAATTGAGTAATTATAGTTGCCAATTCCATCATTTGAATTCTCTTGAACTTGCTGATCCTCAGTTCTTGCGTGCAGGACAAATCGAACTCCTATTGGGCTCAGCAATTCATTCTAAAATTGTTGAAGGGGAAATTGTCCGTGGAAGAGAGAACGAACCCATTGCTACAAAAACTGTTTTAGGTTGGGTTATATCAGGAGACACACCTTTTTCTCATATCAATTTTCCTTCTGTACTACATGCTAATGAAATGAAATTGGATGAACTCTTCCAAAGGTTTTTCATTCAAGAAGAATTTACAGATACAGAAAAGTTCTTGAGTCCTGACGAAATCAAATGCGAAAATCATTTCCGCGATACTGTTTCTCGCGATTCTACAGGTCGGTATACTGTAAGATTGCCTTTCAATACAGATGATTCAACTCTAGAATTTCCTTCTATTTACTCAATTGCTAGGAATATGTTACTAAAAATGGAAAGGAAATTTGAAGCAAATGTAGAATTCTGTAATATGTACAAACAATTTATGAAAGATTATATTGAATCTGGTCATATGATCCAAGTTCCTGATGGGAATATTGCTAATATTCGCTATTTCTTACCACATCATGGTATTTTGAGAGAGGCAAGTCAGACTACTAAACTTCGTGCTGTTTTCAATGGATCTGCTAAATCTTTAAATAATAAATCTATAAATGACTATTTACTACCTGGTTTGAATTTATTACCTGACCTCTCTGAAGTACTGTTGCGTTGGAGAAAATATGCTTATGTATTTGTATCAGACATAAAGCAAATGTTTCGCCAAATTCGTGTTCATTCTGATGACCAAAAATATCAAGCTATATTGTGGCGTTTCAGTCCAGATGAACCTATCGGTATTTGGTTACTTCAGACTGTAACCTATGGTATGGTTTCTAGTCCATTTTTAGCGATTAGGGTCACAAGACAATTAGCTGATGATGAGTACCAAAAATTCCCCTTGGGAGCTCAAATTTTGCGAACTGAAACCTACATGGATGATACTCCCTCGGGGGGGCATAGTTTGGAAGAAGCTATACAAAAACAACATGAATTAATAGAACTTTGCAAAGTGGGTGGTTTCAAACTTCATAAATGGCTTTCAAATGATAAAAGGCTACTGGAAAGTTTGAATGATGAGAATTCCACCGAAGTAAAAAATTTAGAACATTCCTATAATTCCGTTTCCAGTATTCTTGGACTCAGTTGGATTTCTAATTTGGATTATTTTATATTCAATATCAATGTTGATGTCACAAAGTTCAAGAATATGAAGCTTACCAAGCGATTGATTCTTTCTGAAATAGCTAAACTTTTCGATCCTTTGGGTTGGTTATCTCCAGTAATAATAACTGCTAAGATATTCTTGCAACAATTGTGGATTAATCGTATTGACTGGGATGTTGAGTTGAATACTGAGTTAACTAAACAATGGTTAGACTGGTATGAAAATCTTTCATCTTTAAAAAGCATAAAAATAAGTCGTTGGTTAAGATACAAACCTAACGCTACATTATATGAACTACATGGGTTTGCTGATGCTTCTAAATTTGCATATGGAGCTGTAGTTTATTTGCGTATAGTAGATGGCAATGAAGTATTTGTCAGCTTGATCCAAGCTAAAACAAAGGTAGCTCCTATCAAGCCCCTACTCACAATTCCAAGACTAGAGTTATGCGCTGCATCATTACTGGCTAAATTGGCACAAAAAGTTATGAATGCAATTGAAATTGAAAATTGCAATTTACATTTGTGGTCTGATTCTACAGACGTATTATTTTGGTTAAAGGATCATCCATCCCGCTGGCCAATTTTCGTTGCTAACCGATGTTCAAAAATCCATTCTATGGTTCCTGAAGCTTGTTGGAGACATGTTCGTTCTAAGCAAAACCCTGCTGATTGTATCTCAAGAGGAATCCATCCTAGCGAGTTGAAAAAATTCGAACTTTGGTGGAATGGCCCTGAGTTGCTCAGAGATAATGCTAGTTGTTTCAAGAATCCAAATGGTGAAAAAATAGCAGAATATTTTTGTTATTCTAACCTAGCTTCAAATACATCTGAGAACGATAAAGATCCTCAAACCTGGGAACTACTCTGTAAATATTCTTCTATGCTAAAACTCACACGGGTAACGGCTTATATACTTCGTTTCATAAATGTACTCATTAAAAGGACTAAAATTCAGAAATTTGCAAACTCACAGCTTTTTTCTGCTAATTGGTTTAAACACTGCATTATGATACTGATTCTCAAGAGTTGAACAGTAACGAATTGAAAAGAGCTTGTTTTTGTTTAGTGTTCATCGTACAACGTTCTCAATATAATAGAGAATTAAAAATGCTCTCGAATAATATATCAATATCTAGGTCAAGTAATCTACTAAAGCTTGATCCCATAATTCACGAAAATTTACTTAGGGTTGGTGGACGTCTCCACAACTCTTTGCTTGACTTTGATCAAATGCATCCTTTGATTTTGCCTTATCTCATTTGTCTTTTCTCATAGTAAAATGTTATCATAACCAAACTTTGCATGGTGGTATTAAATTAACTCTGTCTACTATCAGAAGTCAGTATTGGATAATACGAGGTAGATCATTAGTTAAAAAGATAATTAACCAATGTCATCCTTGTTTGAGATATCGTAGTAGTACCATTTACCAAAAACTCGGTAATCTGCCTGGTTATAGGATTCGACCGAGTCGTCCTTTCCTCAAATCCGGTGTAGACTATGCAGGTCCTTATAATATTCGTGCAGCTCGTGGTCGTGGACAAAAAACTTATAAAGGTTACATTGCCGTTTTCATTTGCCTGAGCACCAGAGCTGTTCACTTGGAATTAGTCTCGGGTTACTCAAGTGAAGATTTTATAGCTGCTTTCAGACGGTTTACGTCAAGAAGGGGTATATGCACTGACTTATATAGTGACAGAGGTACTACTTTTATTGGTGCTGATAGAGAACTAAGAGAACTCTTTCAAAAATCTTCTCCTTTTTGTAAGCAAATTACCAACACTCTAACTGGTCATGGTACAAACTGGCATTTCAAACCCTCCAGCAGCTCCTCACTTTGGTGGGATTTGGGAAGCTGCTGTCAAATCAGCAAAACATCACTTAAGACGTGTTGCTTCTGCAAAAACTCTCACTTTCGAAGAGTTTTCTACTCTCTTAGCTCAAGTTGAAGCCTGCCTAAATTCGCGTCCTCTTCTGCCTGTAACAGATGATGTAACTGACGGTCAACCACTTACCCCAGCTCATTTCTTGATACAAAGTTCCTCATTTATAGTTCCAGAACCTGATTATTTCAATTATAAGATCTCTCCTTTGCAAAGATGGAAACACATTCAACAAATGTTACAGCACTGGTGGAATCAGTGGTCTAGAGATTATTTACAGACGCTACATGTAAGAAATAAATGGCAGACTACTCAAACACTAATTAAAGTAGATGACATAGTTTTAATAAAAAATGAAAACTATCCTCCTGCAAAATGGCCTTTAGCTAGAGTTGTTAAAGTATATTCTGGTTCTGACAATCTTGTCCGAGTTGTGAAATTGCGAACTGCTACAGGAGAGCTTGAACGTCCTGTAACGAAATTGATTTTGCTGAATAAAATTGTTGAATCAGAGGACGTAGATTAAGATTAAATCTGTAGTAAATTTTCAAATCTTTCAATAATTAGTTCTCATTATTGATGATTCTATTTATAAAATATGTAAAGTATTCATTTTACTTGTTTAAACAGCTAATGTCATTTTAATAGGGATGTTGACCAGTTTTGGAATTCATTTTATTATATAGATAAACCCTATACAAACACGAAAATATTACTTTTTTCTTAAAAATGTATAGTATTTGCCAATAAAAAATACGTTGAAGAAAAGAGAATTAATTTCCCGCGGAAACGGCACGTTATGATGATTACGTCAGTATACAATAGACATCATAGACTAACTAAATTTTTAGTTTGTCAGTTTGTCTATAGCAAACATACTTTGACTTCTGTCAAAGCGAACTGATTGTGCCTGATTCATTGTGAAAAAGTTGAATTTATACCTTCAAAATGAAAAACTCGGTCTATAAATGCTGTGCAGTTCCAATGTGCAAAAGTACGTCAATCAGTACGCCACAAAAACTTTCATCAATGTCCCCAAAAATGCACAAGTGAGGAAAAAGTGGTTAACACTTGCTAGAAGAGATCCAGCATCATTGACGACAACAAGTACCAGACATTTTTGTGAAGATCATTTTGATGTAAGTGAAGATATTAGTTTTAGGGAAGAAAATTCTCACCGTTAATTATTTATTTTTTTATTATGTAGATTTCAATTATTTATGATTTCTCAGTCATTGTGTGATTACTAAGCCTAAATGACATTTCAATAATCAAGGTGATTGGAGTTTTGTGGAACCCGGCCTATGAATGTATTTTGTTGATCTGAGCACCGAACATTCGAATTTGCAATGACAATACGGATAGTTTGACGTCACTATACAAGCTACCTCTGATTGGCGTTCGCAGTCACGTGATAGTTGATAATAAATAACATAATTTAAATCAGCTTTATTTAATTCAACGAGAATAATAAGATCTCTAAAATGGTTTTTAGGATTGCAAAAACTCCCTTCTATGAGGAAACCTCAATTTATATGAATTCGTAACATGAGTCAACATCCCTATTCCTAAAATGAAGTGGGTGGAATGTTCGAAAAATGTAAAGCAGGCGCTTATTGTAGTTACCTTAGTGATAAGGAGTTGCTAAGAAATGTATTTAGAAGTTTATGAAAATAATAAAGAGTTCTGTCAGCACGAAATTGCTCCTTTTGTATTTAGTGAATTCAATCTAGAAAATCAATTTAAAAGTACAGTCCAAGCTTTAAACAAATCGAGTTCTACTTAATTGTAGAAATCAATTAGATGGTGATATATTCCATTATAATTGAGCAAATTTATGTTAGGAAAATATCTTTGCTTTGTTGATTAGAACGTTAAATTGATACAATAGTGCCATACATTGAAAACATGAACTTTTTAGTAAAATCACTAGGCCAATATCGTTTTCCTGTTTTAAATTCGTTCAAATAAGGATTTGTATACATGATGTTATAAAAATTACTATGCCGGTAACAACTTGATTTTTTTGTGTTCCTTTTAGATTATGGTAGTTTTGACGGGAAAATGGTTTATGTCCCCATCTTGGTTTTTTATAAAAAAATACTCACCCTTCCGCTAACTTCCGTGCAAAACTCGATTAAATAGCTATAAAATAAGAAAGGTACCAAAAAATTTAAACTAAAGAATCATGATTTAGCGACACGCTTTTTTTTTAGAAATTTCTTACCCCTTATCCCAGGAAGGAAGCATTTACAGACCCCTGTTTATATAAAGTATTTCTTTTAAATAATCCAAAGAATCGCCCCTTTCTGTTTTTTATGATATTCAGGAAAGGTAAAGGTATTTTCATCGGAAATGAGCATTCTAGAATGATTCATGACAACTTTCATTGGTGGCAAACAAGTTTTCCTCCAATTTGAACACGGTATTTGGCCTGAATAGGGGTGCAAAGCTAAGCTGTATTTTGGCGTGCACATTTTTCAAAAATATTTCGTAGGTTTTGAAAGGACGTATTTTTTGAACTAGTGACATCACACAGAAAATATTTCAAAATGTTTTTGAGAGTATTTTAACGCCAACTTAAATAATAATATCAGGAGAAACGTTAGAAAACTCTGGTTTTAGATTTATTAGTACATGTTTAAATAAAAAACAGAGAAGAAAGTTACATAAAAATGTGTATAATGGTTATCCTTATTGTTTATGATAGTTTTAAAAGGAAAATGGTTTATATGTCCTTATCTTCGTTTGTCATAAAAAAATATTCTTCAGCAGTTCCGCTAACTTCCGTGCAAAACTGGCATAGATAGCTATAACATGAGAAAGGTTAAAAAAAATGAACTAAAATATCAATGAATGAAACTTTTATTTTCGAAAATGAGTACAAAACTAATCTGTACGCGAGAGATTGATCGTTAATGAGTTAACGATACATTCATTTAAATTGAACTGCCTAAGTAATAACTGAAATATTTTGAATAAAAATAATTGCAAAACACTTCACGTTCAGGATACCATGTCAGGGTTAGCGACAAGAATTTTTTCTTAGAAATTTAATACCCCGTATCCCAGAAAGGAACCATTTCCAGACCCCTCTTTATGTGAAGTGTTTCTTTTAAATAACTCAAAAAATCGCTCTTTCAGTTTTTTAATGATATTTAGAAAAAGTTTATTCACTGCACTGAAAGAATTGGAGCCCATTCATAATAGCCCACCTCAATTTATTGCAGACAAATGATACAATGTATTTTTAAGGAGTAGAAACAATAAAAAGTGAAAATTTAATGATGAATTGAAAATCAAAATTGTGAACAAAGATAAACCTTATATTTAGTACTTACCAGGATGGAATTTCCTAACGTGCGCATTTAAATCGCTTTTTTTGGTGAATGTGGTTTTGCATATCTCACATGCCGCAACCATTTTCAATAAAACTTTTCAAAGGACACTACAAAACCCCGGTAGTAACGAAGGAAATAATATTCAAATATTCCGTTGAACAATAATAAACAACTCGCAACTGACAACTCAATGTGCACTGCGCATGCGGAAGGCCGAAAGCCAAAGTAGAATTGGTGCCTCTAGACACGAGTGTCAGGAGTAGGCAGATTGAGGCCTGATTAATCCGCGGTACCGAGCAAGTCGTTACCTAGTCCCAACAAATATATCATCTATCTTGCTAATAAAAACTTCATTGTTCTTGAGTTGCTCTTTCAATAAACTAACATTAATGGAGTTCCAAATTTCCCCTTCTAATTGAGAAAAGGTAAATTTGGCTCTCGGGGATAAAGCTTCCAGAACCCGAGACCAAGCCTAGGTAAGATAAACGCACCAGGAATAAGGAAAACTCACGAGACACCACAAACAAGGAAAAATCAGGTTCTCAGCACTCCAGATAAACCCAGATCTTGCTCTGTCAACAGCCTTCAACATCTCTCGACATATATGTAGGTTATATGAGCATACTTGACAAGTTTATACCGTCCAGAAAACTTCCTACTGATTAGTCAACGCTCTGTGTGCGCTTAGTGATCAGATTTGTAACGGTTGTTTTCGCTGAACGCAACCAGTGAGTCCTATTCCTATATTTACTTTCTTGAAATTAAAAATTCTCAAAAAAATAAAGTGATCGTGATTTAATTTTTTTCGTCCGCTTCATAGGTACCAATCGGCTGGAAACGCCCTGAGTAGTTTTGTACTATACCACTAGCTAATAGTGGATTTGTCATTATGCCGAACACGTGTTCAATTTCACCTCAGATATTACGCTTCATTTAATGCGATTAATACTGAACTTTGAACAGTTTGAAACAGTATGGATCTAATTTGGTGTACCAACCATATGTTTGGAGTAACAAGTTTCCAACTATTAAGTGCTCCAACGTTCAGTTTAGTTCATGCTTTTGCTTTATATTCTGTATGGGCATGTTCAGGTTTTCTCGTATTTAATTTGAACTAGATAATATTATTTTTTCCATTTGTGAAATTAGAATACATGCAAGGGTCGTTGAATAAGTTCGGAGCATTTCCATTGAATTTTTTCGACAAAAATGGTTGCTTGGTGTTGTAATAATAAAAATGAGTCAATTTTATTCACAGACGAGTAAGTCATGGTGGTCAGGTATTGATTATAAGATAAACGACTCTTAACCTAGTAGCTATAGAGGAAAATTAAAAGGTACTTCGCCATCTCAATTTTGAGTAAAGAAGAAATGTGAAAACCGCTGGCGCGCTGTAGTACTCAGTTTAGAGTGAAATGGAAAATTTAACATTTTCTTTCAACCTTCATAACTCGTATATTAGGGCCGAACCAAAACAAGTGTTACCGATAAGAATATCAGCGCAGTAGAAAAACTCATTTAAAAAAAACTTTCGCGATATGACTGAAAACATTGGGCATCTGCCTAGGTAGTATTGAGCAGATAATCAAGAACATCAACATTACCTGCATTACCGCAAAATTTCAGCGAGATGACTTCTTAATTTCAGCAGAAAGGACCCCGCACATTTTGTATGGGAATTGGCTCCCGGTGGATTTGGCTGAAAATTTGATATGATGTTCTACTAATCCTTCTGATCAAATGTCTAAACATTGACGAAGCTGAAAAATGCATACTTCTAGGAGTTTTTAGCGATTTTTTGTATCCATTATAGCTCACGTATTACCGTTCACACAGAAATGTGTGAAAATATTTCGAATTGACAGAATCTGCTTTCAATAATCACGAAATATTCTCAAACATTTCTGTGTGAACGGTAATACGTAAGCCATAATGGATACAAAAAATCGCTGAAAACTCCTAGAAGTATGCATTTTTCAGCTTCGTGACTGTGGAGACATTTGATCAGAAGGATTAGTAGAACATCATATCAAATTTTCAGCCAAATCCACAGGGAGCCAATTCTCAAACAAAATGTGCGAGGTCCTTTACGCACTGGGAATTTGCTCGGCTTACAAAGTAAACATTTAACGAATTGGGCTGGGAAACATTGGACCACGGAACACTTTTCCCATAGTCTCGCTTTGTCGTGTTATTTTTTTTCGCACTTGGCGGACTGTGATTCGAAAGTCAAGCGTAGGTTGAATCCTTCGTGCGCGAATGGTTGAGTGACAGCCGAGAGATTTTTTACGGAAAAAGGGGTCATGAAGCCTTCGAACAGGTGGCAAATGTGTGTAGTGTGACGGCAACTATCTAGAAAAGCTGTCAGAAAATGTCAGCTCTGTAACTCAGTAATGAAATTTTTGAGCGCTCGTTCTATTTAAACGAGTGCTATATCGTTTCGCCCAAATGTCTGTAATTTTCGAACTTTGAGCCGAAAATGGTCTAAAACGATAGGTTTAGACTCCCTGATGACGAATACATGGTCAAGTTCAATTCTGTCAGTGGGACCGTCCGTTAGTACAATAACTTTCGAAGGGATTGTCCTAGAGAAATTTTCAGGACGAGTTCGGGTCCCAAATGGCTCGGTTAAGTTCGTTAACCAGCCAAATCGTACAGGGTGCTCCATAAAATATGGTCATTCCAAATTTTGTGCCTCAATATTTCGGGAAAATACGAAACCAATCGGAATGAAATGTTACGGTTCAAATGCAAATTTAAATTGGTATATTGAAGGAAGAATATTTATATTTCCATAACAGAATATCCGATTGGGGTGAATTTATTTTGAGAATGAAAACTACTATACTGAATATTCATGCAAAATTTCATGGGGATCATCAGAACCATATAATTTAATTTTGTAATTATTTATTTTTTTCATATTTCATTTTCTGAATAATTTTCAGAATATAGTTCTGATTGTGCTGAGATTCTGCATTTATTTAATATTTGGTATCAATCTCAAATCCTATAAAAATTTTGAGGTAATAGTCTTATTGTTCCATCAAAAAACGAGCGCTCAAAAGCTCCTGCTCAGGGCTTTTCTTAATTTTTTTTATAACAAAATTTCGGTTTATATTTGAACTTTGAACGATTCTGCAGTTATTGTCCCTAAGGGTCCCCGAGAGGAGACTGCGATCAATGGAGACTTTTGCGATTTCTTTCCGTCGTTTGAACCTCACGCAGAACTCCCCAATCTGTAGAATCTTGACGACTTCCAACTTAAAGTTCGCTGACATTGATTCATTCAATGCTTCCCTGCCTAAATCCAAAAAACTTCTCAAAAAAAAGTTGTCGCAGAATGTCCTTCAATGAATTTTTACTTGTTTCCTGTTTTTGTGGTATAAAAAATATATTATATTGGTACATTAGCACAAGGTTAATTCATCGTAAAGTAAACTATATTTGTCAATTGTATGATTTTTAGTTCTTAGTATAATTTGTGAATACTGTTCTTGGGTCGAAGAACCTGTTTGTATTCCTAATTTGTATAAATAAATAAATAAATAAATAAATAAATGAATGAATAAATAAAAAAATAAATAAATAAATATAAATATATAAATAAATAAACTTGTATGGAGAATGTCGTGACTGGATGTAAAAATAATTAACTGTTCATCATTTCCGAATTTCCGTGTGAGTGTATGGTCTCGATCTGAGTTTTCTCTATTGTAGGGCTAATGGCTAGGAACAACGACCTATTTGATTTGAGTTGGCAGTTCTATTCATCCAAACTTTTCGTGACATTATTCTATGACGTCGATATTGTTGACATTAACCGAATTAATTTTTATTTTAAACAAATCATGAGCTTTATCCGCTTGTTCATATTGGGATATCGATATTTCGTATATTTCAATATCCTGATAGCTATTAATTAGTTTCATCATAATTTCAACTTTCCTTTTGATTTCACAGTGTCGGCGTCAACACACCCTACAAACGAAATAATAAGTTGAAATATAAATATGTATCTATTTAAACGGATTTGAAATATTTATTCCTTCGACCTCAAAATAGGAGGTGAATTCAATGTATAACATTAATGACACAATTTAATGTTCCATTTATGGCGATTGTCAAGGCCAATGAATTAATTAATGACATTAATGACACATTTTAATTTTCAATTTATACCAATTGTCATGGGAAACCGATAACAAAGTGTTCATTAGCAATATGAGTATTGTCATAACTCTGCCGGAACACAGAAACATAGTAATTGATATTTTGTCAAACGTATATCTTGTGGTGCAAAAGAAGAATGTAGTTCAATTGAAAATTCATTCTCAATTCATTATGAGGTCGGCGGAATAAATCTCATTATCAACTCGTTTATTGATTCTACCTCGCACGCACACCACACACACACAACACACACACAGTCTCATAGTAAAGATGCCATGCATTCATGTGGTATATATTCAGTATTTTGATACCTCGTAAGGTTCTTCGGAAAATTTTGATCCGAAAATATGGAAATTAAAATTTAAATATTCAAGATTTCAAATGGCAACCCCATATTTATATTACAGCATTCGATTAGAAATGAAAAATGAATGGCAGTCTTCTCTTCTACTAATTATTTATTTTGGATAGTTTTCGAATCAGATGAAAAACACTGAAATTCTTCAGCATTTAGAGTCATTATCTATGGTCGTGGTTACGATGAAATGGCCCTATGATTATAAGGTAAATTATTGAGGTATTTCTATGGTTGAAATCCATAGACTTATAAAAGAATATGTCTATGTTGAAATCGTAAAAATTATTGAAAAGACCTTCTAATAGAACTTTTCATAAACTTTATTGCATAAATGTTACAAAATCTTCACACTTCGTATCTGTGCTTCTAACGTTCGAACATAACTCTAGATAACATAATGCATAACTGACGCTAACCTAACTCACTGCCTAAGCGCGCCTTTCTGGTTCGCGCCAAATCCACTTGGATCATAGAATTAGATATTGACATACTGTCTTATTCTTAATCTAACAGTTCGGCCAACTGACCATATGATCGCCTCGATCATTCATGCTTTAAAATCCTTAACATAACATATTATGTTCTATCACACTAACATACATAATAGGTTTTACATAAGGGTCATAACAAAATATTTTCATAATCGTCCATAATACATTATCTTCATAAATACATAAGAAATGGGTCATACAAATATTTTCATAATCGTTCCATAATACTAATCTTCATAAATACAAAGTAATACTTAATTAGGCATTTTCATAAGGGTCATAAACAAAATCATTGTACATAATACATAATCACATAAGAAATACTTAAGGGTCATAAGCATAATACATCATAACTAACACATAAGGGTCATAACTTTATATCAGATACATAACACTGCATAATTTCAATAATTCACAATTTCAGTAGGTATATTAATCATAAGTCAAATAATTTTTTTTTTATATATATTTTTTAATTAATTTTACTCTGTTAATATTATTCGTCTGAATCTTGATCAGAGTCTACCTCTGAATCCGACTCATCTAAAATTTGTCTTGTACCCACGGTTCATGTGAGATACGTCAATAGTACCGTGATAAGGAATTTGGGTAACTTGGAAGCCGTCAAATCTTCAAGATGTACCTATCATGAGGTAATACCTTTCTACTTCGTAAGGACCCTTAAAACGATGCAATGCAAGTAGTTTTTTATTTACTCCGGCCGTTGAAACATGATTAGTGATCACTACTTTGTCCCCTATTGGTATTTTCTTGGTTCTTATGTCTTTTTATCATAGCGTTGTTTACTATATTCTTGGACTTTGTTGATATTTTCATGAGCCGTTTGTCGAACCTTACGAGATTTACCGGATAATATGCTTCGGGATTGATTCGTTCAAGCTTGAACCAACCGAATCTTCCAAAAATCCTCTTGTTGAACACCAAACAACAATTTTGCAGGAGATTCGCCAGTACTTTTACATATCGTATTGTTGATGGCAAATTCAACATCACTCAATATTCTATTCAACTTATCTGAACTCTCCGACATTTTGGCAATCATTGGACCCATGGTCTTATTTAGCCTCTCCACTTGCCCGTTCGCCCACGGTGCCCCGGGTGGCAATTAAAATATGTTTGATATCATTTTCTCGCAGAATTCCTCGAAACTACCAGAACTAAAGCTGGTACCTCGATCTGATATAAGCTGTTTAGGTCTACTGTAGCTTGCAAAGTAAGATTTCATATGCTTAATTGATTCTTTAGAATTCACTGTACGACAGGGATAAAGCTTACAAAATTTTGTGAAGGCATCAATGACCGCTAAAATATATTTGTCACCGTTCGTACATTTTTCGAGAGGTCCATAATGATCTATGTGGACGGTTTCAAAAGGAACCTTACCTTTAGGGATGTTATGTAATTCGCCCTCAACCTTCCATAATTTGGAGAGTAATGAATACCTTCAGACAGTTAGCAATATATGTTTTTACCGTATCTCTTAATTTGGAAACCAGTATGTTCTTAGAATTAAATTACATGTTTTATCAACTCCTACGTGAGCCATATGTCATGATACATTCTGATAATATTATCTTGTAAGGACTTCGGAACATAACAACAACCCACCGTTCTTTCTGTTTTTTTCGGTACACTAGACCATTCCGCAATTCAAAGAATGGTGATTCTACTTTCTCTAACTTTTTGCTCAACTCTATAATAGAAGGATCAGAGTACTGCTTAATGGATAAAAGTTTTCGAATGAGTTCTCTTCCAATACTAAAATATTGTGACATCTGCTAAGTGCATCGACATGTCTCATTTGCGGATTTCGACGGTGTTCTATAGTATAATTGTAAGATTCTAGAAATATAGCCCATCTCATTATTCTGGGTGAAATATCACGTTTGCTCAATGCTAATCGAAAACTATCACAATCGGTATTATATTTGAAAGGTATTCCTTGTAAATACACATGGAAACGTTTAATGGCATTTACTATTCCCAAACATTCTAATTCATAACTATGATAATTTGATTCTACATCAGTTGTCCGCTTGCTAAAATACATCACAGGGTGGAATTTATTATCAGTTTGCTTTTGAAGTAATATGGATCCATACCCTAAAGAGCTACTATCGCAATGCAGTTGGGTTTCAGCTTGTGGTGAATACAAACTGAGAACAGGTCTGGTTGACAAGATATTCTTAAATTTTTCGAAAACTTCAAGTTCTCTTTGACCAAATTTAAATTCGACATTATTTTTGAGAAGGTCATACAGAGCTTTTGCTTCTAATGAAAAATTCGGAATGTATTTGCGAAAGTACGATATTAATCCAATAAAGCTATGCAACTCCTTCTTATTTTTAGGGACCGGAAATGATTGGACAGACTTAATATGATCATTACATGGAGAAATCCCATTGATATTTATGGAAATCTCAAGTAATCAATTTCATTATATAAAAAGGAACATTTATCTAACCGAAGTTCCAAGAGATTGCGAGCCAAAAGTTTAAATATTTTTCTTAAAAGTTCAAGATGTTCATCAAAACTTTCAGTTGCCACCAACAAATCGTCCATGTATAAAAAATTAACCCTTTTGATATAAGCCCTCTAAAGATCAGGTTAAGAAATCTATTGAAACCCGCTGGGCTATTGCGAAACAACCCAATGGTGCTCTCAAGAATTCGTATTGTCCTGTAGGTGTAACAAAACTTAAATACTTTGTATCTGAAGCTCTTACTCTGACATTGTAAAAAGCATTTTTTAAGTCGAGTTTAGAAAAATAGTTCTTGTCTCTTAATTTCTCTATCTGAGTTTCAATAATAGGCAGGGGAAAATTATCATCAAGACGGTCGATTCAGTTCTCTGAGATCAACACAAAGTCTGGTAGATTTATCTTTCTTTTCGACCAGAACGATTCTAGAAGCGTAATTTGATTCTGATTCTTTGATTATACCTCTAGCTAAAAGATCTTTGACATGTTATCCACCTCAACTTGTTCATAATACGAAAACCGTCTAGGCTTAGAAAAGAAGGGTCTACTATCAGGTTTCAAATTAATTTTCATTTCATAATCAACATCAGGTTTTTCTGGTCTTGAACATTTTTAAATAGTTTTATTTAAAAACATCATAAATTTGCTGTTTCTGATGAGGCAAAAGTGTTTCATTAATTTTCAACTCAGGGCATTCATCTTTATCTGGGATTGTATAAAACAAATATCATGCATTACAAACTTGACTTCTTTTCCACTGTTACCGAAGATGGTCCAAAAGTCAAATTAATGTTATTGTTAGATAAAATTTCGACCCAGCAAAATCTTACAACTAAATGTTTCATCTGGCACAACATAAAATAAAACTTCTACTTCACAATCATTATCAAATTTCAAAATATCTTTGAACATTCCTAAATTTGTAACCTCGAACCATTTAGTCCTACAAAATTCTGGGATCCCTTATAAGGCAAAATGTCAGTCGAGTATACAATTTTCCTACTTATAAGACTAATGGGACTTCCAGAGTCTATAATTGCTTCAAAATAATTGTCTGGATATCTTTCTAATCTACAATTTAAACATAGGCTGGAACAATGTCATCTATACATTCACCATGTTCTTCATAACGAACTGGAGCCACTGTAGAGTCTGCAGGAGCTCGTGTTGTATTCCTCCTTCACGCCTCCTATTTCGCTTCGGACAATCCTTGATTTGGTCTGTGGCAGAAACGAGAAACAAGATCCCTTTTCTCGTCTGGGTTTAGGGCATTGGTTAGCTAGGTGCCCTTCCTCGTAACAATTGAAGCAACGTTTGACAGGATTAGATTTGCTCTGCTTCGGGACGTTGAGGACTGGTATGACTTGCGAGGGGCAAAACTGGATTTGCTGTTACTAAATCCTCGTCGTTCAGCTTGTGAGATGGTGTTCATGACCTCTAAGAGATGTGACAGGGATTTGAATTCCTTGATTTTGGCCTGAATTTGTTATTTTCATCGTCAAAACCTTCAATAACATAATGAATTAGATCTGGTTCCGATAACTGAATTTGCTTTCCCAATAAAACTTTGTCAAAATAGTAGTCACTGAACTTTTCGTTCCTGCGCCAACATCGTGATTCAAAATTTCTCATAAGTGATATTTTGTCATCTTCACATTTGAAACATTGAATCATTTGTTCCTTCAGGTTCTGGTATGTGAGCCCAGGATGTAATGGTGAAGAATGGAACCATTTCTTTGCTTGACCAGATAATTTACGGATAATAAGTAATTTGATCATCTCATCTGAGACACTGTAAGTGAGCTTGACCATTTCCACTGTCGCAAACCATGTGGATACGTCATCGTTCTCAGAATATTCAGGAATCAGTGCACTCACCTCGGAAATATTCACCTGTTTTTGGTCCTTAAGGTGAAATGCATTTAGGGCAACAGCAACGATGTTCTTCCACTGTGACTTCACTCCTTCTGGGGCCTCGGCCTCTTCTGCTTCGAAATTGCCTTGGGTTTCATCTTTTCGTAAGAACTAACTTCAGCGTTGATTTTTGGGTGTTACCCCACACCTGCATGATGAATCTAATAGGAACTTTTCATAAAATTATTGCATAAATGTTACAAAATCTTCACACTTCGTATCTGTGCTTCTAACGTTCGAACATAACTCTAGATAAAATAATGCATAACTGACGCTAACCTAACTCACTGCCTAAGCGCGCCTTTCTGGTTCGCGCCAAATCCACTTGGATCATAGAATTAGATATTTGACATACTGTCTTATCTTAATCTAACACTTCAACAATTGTTATTCACATTTAGCAAGAATGACTGGAAATAAATTACGAAAACTATTTGGGCTTTCGGTAATCCTGGTCAAATATTCAAGGCCTCAACCTAGAAATCATTCCAATAATTCACCTTATAATCACACAGCATTAGCTCATAGACCATGATTATAGAACTGAGGAATTTTAGTATTTTTCATCTCATTCGAAAACTATTCATAATAAAAATTAGGTAAGAGGATGCTGCCATTCATTTTCCATTCGTTATCGAATACTGTAAATTAAAAATGGGTTTGCCATTTGAAAATCTCGAAATATTTCAATTTCAAGTTCCACATTTTCGGACCCAAATTTCAAAGAAGCTTACGATGTATCAAATACTGAATGTACCACATGAATGCACTGATTCTCTCTATAAGACTGCTGAGTTGGGTTCCGTTCGCAGAGAAAATAATTGAGTTATTACATTCCAAACAATGCAGATGTAAAAAATTTCAAGAATTTGTGCATTACTTGGCAACAGTGCCTGGCAGAGAATTTTTTAGTAGGTTATACTGCGATTTGGTATTGAATCTATACATAAATAAAAATATAGGTTATTGCATTTGAAATAAGAAAGATATGCGTTTGAGAGAGATGCGGCAACACTGTCGACTTAAAAATATTTTAGGCGACGAGTCCCTTCATCCTCAAGGCTCCTCCTAAAATTTCAGAAAGAAATGTTCACTAGTTCTCCAAAAACGTCTTATAGGCCAACTAAAAGGAAAGCACTGTATGTCTGATTTGAAATCTTGACGTAACCTAAAATATTTGGTCTTTTTAATCGACTAATGAATTAAGCGACATAAAGAGTCTTTCTTCCATTTAGAGATTGCACTCAAGGCTTTCCTTGCCAAATTTTGGTTCATCCAAGGCTTCAACCTCTATCTAAAATAAAATCCTTTATGTTTATTGTCAGAAGAACACTAACAGGGTGATGTAGTTGTTATAAGTAATTTTTCGCATGTACACTACTGGAAAAAATTAAAGGATCAAAAAAAATTCCAAATTTTTCGGCAATTTTCAACATGCCGTAACTTTGAGAGGAATGGTCGTACAAGGAATTTAAAAAGGAAATTGTAGCTCCAAGTGTCTAGTTTAGCACTTCAAAATGTTTTGGTGTCATCGGTTGTTGAGTAATCTTGAAGAGACCATCATCAAAAAAAAATACGAAATTTTTTTCAGTTTTCCTGGTCTACGACTTGGAAAAATTTTTTTTTGCTCAATCACTATGAGGATTGGATAGTTTCGTCATTCTGTTTAATCTCATATTCTATAGATTTTGTATGTCCACTTCTTGTCAAGATATCGCCTTCAAATGAAAAAGGATCCTTTGCCTTTGAATATCGATACCTCGGCAACCAATGATTGCACAGAAAGCTAAAGGTGGATTTCATTAACTTGAATGAATTCCCTTCAACGACTAACCATTGCTTTCCGAAAAAAAAATATTCTTCTGTCACATTAATTTGAAAATGCAACAAAAAAGGTCTTTTCGTGGAGTTTTGGGAATACGAGCGCTGGATCGAAAATATTGTGGGAACAGAAAATGTAGTGTGCAATTTACAGTTCAATAAGTCCACAAAAATCTAAAGGATCACGCTTCCGCTCTGAAAAGCTCAAAACCTTTACTATCTCGGAAAAACAAGAAAAAAAAAATTCACGACCCTTTTCAACGATTTCATTGCAGAAAGATAATGAACTTCCAAAATAGAAAAAAAATTCTCGAAAAAATCGAAAAAAAATTCCTATTGTTCCAAAAAAATATGAGGAAATTTTTTTTTTATTTTTTTTTTGAGGAATTTTTTTTCCTTTTTTGAAAGTTCAATATTTTTCTGTAATGAAATTGTAGAGAAAAATTGGTGAACTTTTTTTTTTCTCGTTTTTTCAAGATTATAAAGGTGGTGAGCTTTTCAGGGCAAGAAACGTGATCCTTTAATTTTTTCAGAAATTCGATCGAGTGAAAGACGAAAACGGTTGGCTGGATTAATTTGGCTCTTTGTGAGATTTTTGTGGACTTATTGAACTGTAAATTGCACACTTAACATTTTCTGTTCCCACAATATTTTTGATCCAGAGCTCGTATTCCCAAAATGCCACGAAAAGACCTTTTTTTGTGCATTTTCAAATTCATGTGACAGAAAGATTATTTTTTTTTCGGAAAAGCAATGGCTAGTCGTTGAAGGGAATTCATTCAAGTTAATGAAACCCACCTTTAGCTTTCTGTGCAATCATTGGTTGCCGAGGTATCGATATTCAAAGGCAAAAGGATCCTTTTCATTTGAAGGCCGATATCTTGACAAGAAGTGGACATACCAAAATCATTAGATATGAGATTAAAACAGAATGAAGAAACTATCTAATCCTCATAGTGATTGAGCAAAAATAAATTTTTCCAAGTCCGTAGACCAAGGAAAAACCGAGGGGCAAACCGCTGAGCAAATTCTGTACACAGACATCCCTCAGTGAGGGACATCCCCAGATATCCCCTGACATCCCTCAGACATCCCCAGACATCCCCAGACATCCTCAGATATCCCCGGATATCCCCAGACTTCCCGAGACATCCTAAGATTTCCTGGGATATCCTCTATTACTAATAGTTGGTATCGGTTTAATGAGTGATTAAAACAGTTTGTAGCACTATGTGGTGTCCCGAAATCAAATTGAAAAAAAATCTATTGTTTAATCTATTCTAGAATAGTATAACACAATGAACATATATGTAGATATTGAGTGTTTTCGAAACAAAGCAGAAGTGAGTTCTCTGAAGATGACTTATATTCTCATTCAAAATTTATAATTCAATGAAAATAGCTATCTATTGACATCCTTCGATATTTCTGAACTGCCGAAAAAAGAATCTGATTAGTCAGTGGCAGATCCGGGGGGGGGGGCACACCAGGGAAACTTCAAATACACTCGCGTAGAAAGGAAAATTTTTGGAGTGTGGTTGAAAATTCATTGAAATTAGGAGCGAACGGGGGGTGAGTTATTGGTCCTGGAGGAGGGCATGCCCTCCCCTAAATCACTGATAAGTGGCTTTAAAACACAGCAAAGCCGTTAGTGGAATGTTTAATTTTTGCTTGTATAATTTTCGATATCAAAAATGAATTTTTTTATGATATACCCACACAAATATATGATATATTTTATCTATGTATATATTATTATTCTGGGCGAAGAATTCAAACTTTTTACAGGATAAATTCCCGCATAGTAATTTTTCACTCTTTATTACCAGGTTCATCATTTTTTTCCATTTCTAGTTTGAAAATTATTTGTTTAAAATGAATTATACTTGAATTGATCCTTAATCTGACTTATAATAGACTGCGCAAAAAAATTAACGCACATTCTGAAAATCTCAATTTTAATGAAAGTTAACTCTACATTGACTTTATAACTTATTTTTTATGTTCTCTCGAGAAGGTTTTGAACGAAACAAACACATTAAATGGAAGAAAATTCAGGATTTCACACCGAATCTCATGTGAAAAAGAGAAAACAAACAATTTTCAAATACTGAATGCTGATAAGTGATTTTTTCTACAAACGTCAAAAAATGACAAGGTTCGCGCATTGGCAAGAATATGCGAAGTGACCCTTTTTTTCATTTTCCTTTGTTACTATGACACCGTGCGCGAAGTAGTGTGCGAAATACTTTACTTCGCACACTGCATGTAAACTATATGGGATTTTTTATATTCAACTTGGTAAATTTCTTGAAATCCACGTTTCTTTAACATTGAGTGTTGCTTTCAACATAGAATATATTGGCCCATAGATATAATACCTATTACTTGATTTGGAAAAACAGTTCAAACCAGTTTCAATATTTTTTTTCATATTAAGCTAAGCGTTTGTAAAAAAAATTTGTTTGCATTCTCATGCGCGAAATACTTTGGTGATCTCGACTATTTTTTTTAAACTCGGCTGCGCCTCGTTATAAAAATCATTCTCGATCACAAAGTAGTATTCGCGCACTAGATACACAAAAATACTAGAATACTTGGTATTTCCACCACCCGTTGCGTTAATTACAGCTCGGCAACGACGGTTCATACTCAAATGGGTGATCTTAAAATGTTTTTATCTAATCCTTCCCGGATTTCTCTGATTGGATTCCAAAGATATTAAGAGTAGCTAGATGATTTTCTGAACTTCAGCCTTCTATTGAGGTTGTCCCAAACCTGCTCAATCGGATTGAGATCTCGACTTTTGCTGGCCATTCCAGAGACTTTAACCTCTTCAAGGTACTCCTGAACGATGCGCGCACGATGGTGTCTGGCATTATTGTCCATAAAAATGAAATTTTCACCAATGTATGAAGCAAATGTCACTACATGCTCTTCAAGAATGTTTCTTATATACCTATCAGCATTCATAGCTCCATTATCAACGAGCACTAGGTCTGTGCGAGCAGTCAAAAATATTCCACCCCATACTCTGAAGTAACGTTCCTGAATGGCAGTTGTTACCCGTGGTCTACCCTGTCCTGGTTTTCGGACATTCATACCCGTCTCCCTGAATCGCTGCAACATTCTGGACACATTTGTATGGGAAATTCCAAACCTTTCTGCAATTGTGTATGTCCACACTTCTTCTTGCAAAACTACCGCTTGTGCACATTCTTCTGGGTCAAATTGCGTGTTTCGCGTTGCATAGCGATCGAGTGTAGAAAATCAAACGAAAAACAAACTACTGATCACTAGAATTGATCGAGAACAACTGATTTCAGAATGGAGCTAATACATTCAAAATCTCATCTTTTTTTTCCTGCTGGAAAAAACATATGTATTGAAGAAAAACGTTGAAAGTGGATAACATATGCATGCATAATTCTGATGAAAATAATTATCATTGAGAACACTTCAATTGTAGAATAAATTTGAGATTTCCATAATGTGCATTAAGTTTTTTGCGCAGTGTATTTCATCTAGATAAAGATTTTTGATGAATTTGGAAAACATGGTTCCCATTCATAAAAAACACTTACATTTAGGTACCTATATATTCAAGTTCTTTTTTCTTGACGCAAAATATAACATTTAATCAACACCCTGTGTACTACCAATATGATTCGATGACATTTTAAAGGAAAACGGATCCTGTTTTTGATATCCCTCAACTCGTCCTTCAATGAAAATATATAAATATAAGGCATGTTGAAAAAACAACGAGACGATAATAACTATTATTTATTTAATATACAGGGTGCGCGGCGCGGTTGCTCTCGACGGTTTCATGTTTGTTTCTGATCATTATTTATAATTATGATTAGAAATGTATCCCTCTAAATTTCCATAAAATTTGGTACCGTTTGGTTGGTATTGATTTTCAAGAAAATTCTCAATAAAGTCAATTTTAAACGCTCTTGTCAAATTAGTGCAGGGTTTGAAAGGAGCATTTGGTGTATTCATTTTTTTTAATTGTTTGTGTTTCAGTAACTTGGGTGAAAAACCTATACCTACAAGTTTTCGTAAAATGCCGAAACCTAACAGAATATGTTCAACCCATATCTATATTTCTTTACAAATTCTAAATCGCTCTGTATCGATTGAGCAGATATGAAAACTCTTGTGAAAATGAGTTACAGGGTGTTTATCATACCCAAATAAGAATAATTTATATCGATTGAAATATATTCTGGGAGGCTTCTGCATTTCTTAAAAACTTTATATGTTTTCACTCCCAGTCTCTGAAACAGAAATAATTAAAAAAATTTCAATTGAGATGAAGTGCTCCAGCGAGAATCTTTGCACTTATTTGTCAGAAGCAAAGCGGTCTTGAAAAAATTGTTGCCTAACAGTAAAATGAAAAGGAAAATAAATAAAAAGGATAGTGTAACGTTTCGGTGTCTATATCAGACACCTTCTACAGAAAAATTTGTAAAATCTTCAGAATTGTGTGTTTTTTCATTTGCAATCTGATTGACATTGAAAGTTATCAATATAAAGAGATGTTGATTCATTTAATTTTGAAATTTTCTTGATGTCATTTTTTCTTTAATAAATCAATCCAAATACGATATATTCCAACAGAACAGTTGGCCAAATTATCTACTTCATCTAAACAAAATACATGTGGATTCCTTAATTTTCCTTTTAAAATTATCAGGTTCCGTCACTAGGATCTTGTGTGTTCCAGTTCATCATGCGATCTCCGCTATTTGAACGTACATGATCAGCAATTTGTGATCTTGTAATGTCTCTATTGTTGATGTCTCTCCTGTATAAGATTTTCCACATATACAGGGAATATTGTAAACACAATTTTTTGATTTCTGTGTTTCATTTATTGGTTTCGTACTGGTTAGAATGGATCTCAAATCATTTTGTGTTTCGAAAACAGTTCTTATGTTGATTTTAGAACCAATTCTTCTTATTGTCTCTTTAAGGCCAGGAATATAAGGAATGACGTTCAACAAATTTGGTTGTGCCTGACGGTTGTCTGTTTGTACCTGACCATCATTAGAATTTTGATTAGATAAATAATTTATGTTTGTGCAACACTTTCGTGATATTAATGCCCGTATTCTGCTTTTCATCTGTAAGCTACGAGATCGTAGCGTACGACTGATCTTTCAGATTCCTTAGGAAAGTAACAAAAAAAATTCCAGAATTGCATAATTCTGCAAATGTTCCCGTAACTATCGTAGGGAATCTGACAGATCAATCGTACGCTACGACCTCGTAGCTTACAGATAAAAGAATAAAACAAGATTAGCAGTGAAAAATCTAACTCCACCATTTTTCGTATTCTAATTGATATTCATAACGAAAATTGTATCTATAGATTCCCTTATTTCGTCAGTATGTAAATAAAAATCAGCCTGACATCTCTAGATAAACATCAGACTTCCCTAGACATCCCAAAGACATCCTCGGACATCCCCCGATTTCCTGAGACATCCCCTGATTTCCTGCGATATCCCCAAGACATCCCGGGACATCCTCAGATTTCCTAAGACATCCCCGGATATCCTGGACACATCCCAGGGATATCCCCAATCTTGTACACCAGACATCCCCAGCGGTTTCCACCTCGGAAAAAACTGAAAAAAATTTCAATTTTTTTTTGATGATGGTCTCTTCACGATTACTCAACAACCGATGACACCACAACATTTTGAAGTGCTAATCCAAAAACTAGACACTTGGAGCTACAATTTCCTTTTTTTTAAATTCCTTGTACGACCATTCCTCTCAAAGTTACGGCATGTTGAAAATTGCCGAAAAATTTGGAATTTTTTTTGATCCTTTAATTTTTTCCAGTAGTGTATTTTCATCTCCTGTTGCATCATTATTTTCCCATTTTGATACAGATACCATGTTATGCTTCCACTTATATTCCAGCAAAACATGAGTTTCACGTAAAATATCAATTTCTTAAATGTCAGCAATTTCAAAATTATTACCTGTAACAACCCTTGAAAAGGCATGATGTAATAGTGCGACTCCATTGGGGGAAATTTACTCAACAAAAGCCCTGAAAACAGGTTCAGACATGACAAAAGGGTTGGTGTAATAAGGGTACAATAGAAATCAGTTTCAAAACATGAAACAGAAATGAGCTGTTCCATTCAAGCCTCCTGAGCTGAATTTAAATAATTACCTCTCACCTCTCCTCTTACTAATTTTCCCGACTAATATTCCATTGATAACGCGGAATCCACCTTTATTATCCCTCTGAATTCCGAAAATAAATTCCAGACAATGTAATCGAAACTTATTAAGGTTCTAGAGCTGAAACGGGAACTTTCGAGTGGATTCGGACCGTAAATTTATTTCAAGTACGTTCAAGAGCTAGAGTGCTCGAATGGTTTTATTTCCAGATTCCGATAACTTATAGTTCGTTTCAGAACAGGACAACGGTGAGGAATTTTATATATTTTCCTTAAGATGACAAAGATGTTCAGGAGCAGTGCATCCAAATAAGTTTCTTCACGTAATGCTTAAAGTAAGGAATTTCAATTTGAATTGTAACATTTCTTGAACAAAATGATTGTAGTCCGGTCAAATTAGGTCAAAAAACAAGAGCAAAGTTACATAATTTACCATCAAGCTGAAATTTTGTACACTTGTTCAAAACGCAATTAAAAACAACTTATCAAAACTCCCTATCATTACGACCCGAGGAAAAAAATTATTCGAGGTCAAAGGTAAAAAAGATGGGGTTTTCAGGTTTTTCTTCAAAACGATAAGCTTTATCGTAAAATTACCTCAGACAAAATTGTAGATCATGAAATTATCTATAAAAAAGAATCAATAATTTTTTTCCTAAAAGCTACCGCTTTCGAGATAAAATTATTCAAAAAGTTGTAAAAGTCATTGCATGCATAAGCGCACCACGTATACCTCTGTAGCTGTAATAACGGGTATCCATTTCGTCGTTTCAAAAGTATACAGCTGGAATTCGATATCTGTCAAACGAAGTTTTTTAAAAAAAATTTTTTTGTTTAGTTGAAAGTCTGACATTTATGAAAATGGATCGCTTGACTATCGCACAACGCATGAAAATTGTAAAAACCTAATACAAAAATGGCGATTCTGCCACAGCCACATATCGTGCTTTAAGAGCAGATTTTGTTTCACATAATCGTCCAACTACGCAAGCAATTGGTAAAATTGTGAAGAAATTTGAAGAGACTGGATTGGTTACAAATATTGTAAGCCCTGTGCATCATCGTTTTACTCGTACCACTGAAATATCGCTACTATAAGTGAAAGTGTTGCCGAAGACCCGAATTTGTCGATTCCTCGTCATTCTCAGGAATTAGGACTCTCTAAAGGCACATTATGGCGTATTTTCCATTAACATCTACACCTACAACCAAATAAAATCCAGCTCACACAACAACTGAAGCCAGCCGACCATTCACATCAACATCGTGGATACGTCGAATGGGTGCTTGAACAACCGGCGGTGGACGGCGATATCAACTGGCCACCAAGATCATGGGAGTTGACACTGCTTGACTTTTTTTTGTGTGGCTACGCGAAAGACCGTGTTTATGCAGATAAACCTTCAACTCTTGAGTAGTTAAAAACCAATATTCGTCAAGTTATGGCTGAGATACCGCCGAATATGTGTCAAAATGTGGTCGAAATTACCTCAAAAGAATCGATGCTTGCAACAATTCGGGTGGTTGTCATTTAAATGATGTAGTGTTTCACACAAATGTCAACGTTCAAACTTCATAATAAAAAAGAAAATCATGATAAAAAATATTTTTTATGTGTTTTATTAACGTTTACTTTGAAACCGCAAAATGGATAACCCTATATAAGTAAATATGTTTCTATGGGTGATTTCACTTATTTTTAAATATAAAATATACATAAGTATCACTATGAGCATGGGCGTAGCCAGAGAGAGGCAGGAGGGGGCAGGCCCGCCGTAAGCGGGCGTGCAAGGCGTGCCCGGCACAAGGGCGGCACGTTCAGGGGGGCGGCAAATCTAGGGAAATTGAAATTTTTTTTACTAATAACTTGACAAGCGGGGTGGGGGGGAGGAGAGAAAAAAAGGGGGCGGTTGTCTAACTCCAACTGCTTTAAAATTTTGCCAACTGTCATAGAAACAGAAATTTTGCCATATGCGATCGAAACTTTGCCAACTGCTTTGAAATTTCTTTAACTCCGTTCAAACATTGGGGGCGGCAAGGTCTCCCCATCCCCCTTAGAGAGACTTTCTCTCTGAAGGATCGGGAGGACAGGCGGCCAACATCGATAATTTCCGTATATCCACGGAATTCAGTGAATTCACTGCAGTGTTTCTTTCAGGTATATTTCCGGGAGGGGCACTGCCGCCCCCCGAAGTTCCGCAGGTGCCCCCCCTCCCCCCGGCGAAATACTGAGAGCGCCTTGATCCAGTTATGGAATAAAACTTCAAAATCAAAAAATTCACATAATCCGATAAATTGCTCTCCCGGAACTTCGAATTGCGCCCTCGGGAAAAATTTTCTGAAAGAAACATCGATTCAGAAAGTTTCTACAGCATCTCTGATTTTGTTGAATATTCTACGAGAAAAATCTGCAGATGTTCTTTTTCCCAATATTACAACCAGGTAGTAGTAGTAGTAGTAGTTGAATATTTTCAGTGTCGCCGTATCGTTATGCCAATTATTGCATGTCATAAAAAACCATCTGTTACCAAATTGCTTCTCTCTACAGTCTCTACTAGCCGAGTTTAGGTAGGTAGGTGATTTTGAAGAGAGAATTACGAAAATAAAGATGAAAACAGAATGAGGCTCTTTGTCGGAATATGCACCCCCTGGCCCTAGGAGCAGTTGCAATTTGAAGACTCAGCATATTTAGCGCAGGGGAGTATTTACGGGGGATGGTCCTGTGGGTAATTATCCCTCCAGGGAAAGAGTTTTTCACACAAAATCTTTGAATGGAAACGATCTAACCCCCCCCCCCTTTCCACTCAAGATCAGTTCAGGTCCCTCGCTAAAACTTGCCACTAACCCCCCGAATTGCTCTCTGGTTACGCCCTTGATGTAGCGCCCTATTGGGGGCGGCACAACAGTATTTGCACGCGGGCGCTCAGACAGCTAGCGGCGGGCCTGGGAGGGGCAAGTGCCCCCCCTGGCGATGCGAATGTTCTGGCAATTTCCACGATACAATTTACATTTTGAATGACTATGGACCATGACCATAATTACCACCACCCCCCCCTGTTATAAATCCTGGCTAACAACGCCGACATAGGACGTACTGATTAGTGAAACAAAACAGCAATAGACCAATTTAATTTGACCAATACAACTATCGTTGTAGGTGAAGATGTAGACTTACTCGAATTACTCACTGCTCGAACTCCAGCTGACAAAACTATTTTCTTCTTAAAACCAGGAAAAGCTCAAAATCAATCTGAATTACATATTCACATCCAAAACTTTATCGACTCTTGGAAAGTGTCAAAATCATGTACTATTTTTACATGCCTTAACAGGCTGTGATACGACATCTGCATTTTACAGCAGAGATAAAACAACAGTCTTTAAAATATTTGATAAGGAAGATTTAATTAACTGTGCTGAAGTTTTCAAAAAAAGTAATTCAACACCACAAGAAGTTATCACCAACGGAATTTGCTTCTTCTTCGTATGTAGGAAGCCCCTAAAATAACCGCCTGCTCAGATAAGTATCGACATGCATGTTTTGTTAAAAACACTAGAAAAAAAAAAACAATTACAATTAGCTGGTCTTTCTCCAACCTCAGCCGCTGTTCATCAATCTTTTTGGGTATATTATCAAGTTCAGACGTGGCTTGGTTATCAGTTGGACCCAACAGATTGGGGTTGGAATTTGGTTGATAATGTATTGGAACCAATCCAGACTTCACTCCCACCTGTGCCGGGAAAAACAGCTGAACTCAATTTTTTGCAACTGTAAAAAAGGATGCAGTGCTAAATGTGATTGCAAAAAAAGTAGGACTGTTTTGTTCTCTTGCATGCACGAATTGTCGAGGCCGGTCGTGTTCTAACGTTGAATCACCAACAGCAGAGATTCGTTCGATACTGACACAGCCGTCTTCAACTCAAGCCATGTACAGTAAGAGCGGCAACGATGTCTGAGATGCCTAGTTCTATTGGCGATTGTGATCTCGTGACCCGAAATGCATCGGGTAGGTCGAGGGTTAGGTCGGAGTTTAAGATCCTAGGTTAAGTTGCACCTGTTACCGGTTTTGTGTACCGCGTGTTAATAAAGTTCATCTGAGTGTTTAAAATATTGTGATATTGATCAGTTTTAAGTGTGATTCAGTATCAATTCTGTGAATTAGTGCCTTAATTTACATAGTGATCTGGTACAAAGTTTCCGACTATTCCTGTCTCCCTAGAAAAACATTGAAAATGCCTCGTCGCTGTTGTGTTACAGGTTGTAAGTCCAATTACGACTCACAAAATAGGTATGTCTCTATTTTTAAATTTCCTAAGGAACCTGATTCAAGAATGAAATGGATCTCCGCTATACCTCGTAAAAATTGGTCACCTTCCCAAAATTCAGCTGTTTGTTCAGTTCATTTCCAAGAGAATGAAATAACAAGATACGATGTATTCAAACGGAAAGATGGCACGATTGGAAACCTCCTCAGATATCCAAAATTAAATAAAAATGCAGTTCCATCAATTTTTCCAAATTTGCCTGCATATCTTTCTAAACCTTCTGTTTCTGCAAGAAAAACTCCCGATGAAAGGCGTCAAAATTATATCGATTCGCATAATGAAATTGTTCACCAATTTGAGACTGCAGACATTATTCAAAATTTCGATCAATTGTTAAATGAATATTCTAATAAATTAGAACTTGTAAATTGGATAGTTCACAAAGCGGAAAATAACATTTATTTCTATCAGTTGAAAGTTCAGGAAAATCAGGATTCGCTTCTGCTTGAAACTCAAATTTCAATTAATGAGAATATGGTTGTTCAAGTTTTTCTGGGTAAAAACAAGTTGAATTTCAATGATCTTAAGTGGATTCTTCCTTTGATTTGAAATTGAGCAGATGGTCACAACTAGAGAACATTTTGGCAAGATACAAAGAAAACTTTAGAAGTGATACCGAAATATTTTTTGAATCATTTAATTATCTCATGGAGAAAAGTTTAAAATATTTGGACCTAGCATTAACTGTATCGTGTGAAAAGAATTTACCGCATTCAAAAAATCTCGAAATTTTAATCGATCAGTTGAGACAGATCACTCTGAAGAAAAATAGATATTCTTCATCGACCATTATTATGGCTTTTCTGATTCATACAACTTCCCACTCCACGTATGAACTTCTGAGAGGGTTTTTCATTTTACCTAATAAGAGATTTACAGAGAATATCTTCTGGCCTTAATGTTTCTCCAAATAATGATATCCATAACAATAATTATATATCAAATATATTCTCAAATTTAACGCCTAGGGAAAAAGTGGTTGTTCTTTTGATAGACGAAATTTATATAAACACCAAGATTGGACTATCGCTCCAAAAATTTGATTGGTTACGCTGCCAACAGAGATAGTTTGGCAAAAACTGTTTTGGCATTTATGATATCTTCAGCTTTTGGGAATTTTCATGAAATTGTAAAATTAGTTCCAGTTGACAGTATAAGCGGAAGTGACATTATTCCATTCGCAACTTGTGTTATTGACCAAATTCAGAAATGTGGGTTTGAAATTTTATGCATAATAACAGATAATTGTAGAATAAACCAAACAATGTTTAAGAAATTGTCCAATTCAAATTTTATTCCCAATCCTTCAAAAACTGGCAAAACTATATTCTTGTCTTATGATTTTGTTCATGTTATGAAAAATATTCGAAACAACTGGTTCAATTTAAAAAATTTAGATAAAACATTTGTTTATCCTGATTTTGAAACAGGTCTTATCAAATATGCCAAACTAAGTGATGTCAGAAAAGTTTACGAAGCTGAAAAAAATTCAATAATTAAGAAAGCATTCAAATTGAATTTCAAAACTTTATTCCCAAATAGCTTCGAAAGGCAAAAAGTTTCCCTAGTTGACAATTTATTTCACGATACCACAATAGCTGCGTTGAAAGATTTTGGGTTTAACGACACTGCAGACTTCCTGCAGTTGATAAGAAATTGGTGGGATATTGTTAATAATACCAGTGTCATAAAGGGGATCGTTAGGAGAAATGAATTTTCTAAACCGATTTCGAATGAAGATGATGATTATAGAGTTAAGTTTTTGGAGAAATTTGTTGTGTGGATAAATAAATGGCATGATTTAGATTCAAACGGTCATCTCACAAATGATACTTACAAGGCTTTCGTTCAGAGTACTTCTACACTTTTGGATGTAATTAGGTATAGTTTCACGAATTATGACATTGAATATTTTTTACCGGGTAAATTCACCACCGAAAAACTTGAAAAGCGTTTTGGCAATTACAGACTTTTAAATGGTTGTAATTATAATGTATCATTGGATGCAGTTTTGAATGCGGAAAAGAAAATTAGAGTAAAGAGAATATTCAAATGCAATAGATCAACTTTTTCCCTTAACGATATAAAAAAAATTTTTCTTTAGAAATGAATGACTCGTGTAGTTTTACTTTTGATGAGGACACATTAAATATCGATAAATTCAGTGAAATATTTAATTCTAATTATTTAATCGAGTGTTCTGTAGATGAATCGGCCTCAATTTATATTGCAGGATATGGCTCCCATAGTGCTTCCAAAAAATTAGATTGCAATATTTGCTTGTCCCTGGTTGTAGAAGAGAAAGGAAGTTCCGTAGACAATGAATATTTTGATAGTTTGCAGAGAGGGGGTCTATCAATTCCAACTATTCATGTCAGAATAATTTTTCTCCATATGTGTGCTATTTTCGAGGTAATTTTAAATGATAGTTCCTTAGAATCGAACTTTTTAAGAGCGGTTGATCAAAAATATATTCTTTCAAAATTAACGTTTCTGAGTATTCAGACAGAATACGCTTTTGAAGAATTCCAAAATACTTGTTTATGTGGAAAGGACTATAAGAAAATTTTATTTCATTTGCTGTCAGTGTTTGCGAATATAATATTAAATGATTATAGAAAAGAGAAAACCAACTCTAACATTGAATCCAAAAAGACCGATTCACCCTCGGATTCATCTAAACACCTCCCGAAAAAAAGAAAATTACAGACCCTCCAGATAGTATGAACAGCGACAGAACAGAGATAAATCATTTATTTATTTATCAACTAGATAAGAGTTTATGTTTCGTTATTTTTATTTGCACAGAATATCTATATTATTTTATCTATTTATCAACTACAGAGTTTATGTTTTGTTATTTTTATTTCTGGTTGAATACCAATTGTTTTTGGGAAAATAGGGCTACTGGCGAACTACCCATTAAAAAGTAACGCTTCACGGTAGTACCTCCTGGGTGTTGTGGAAACTACCTCTTCTAATAATTTAAAACAAAAATAAACTGAATTTTCTCCCCAACAATATAGTACTTTCGAATTATTTCGTGTATTTTGCAACAAATATAATAAACTGAGGATGCGGACATAAGGAGTCCGCGTCGAACTAACATCGGATTGACGAGAGAGCATAGGACTCCCTGAATCAACGTAAGCGACGTTGCCTTTCTCTGTGCACGGCTTGAGTTGAAGACGGCTGTGATACTGATGAATAAACATGGAATACATCGCTTTTCACGCAATTTACTTGCACTCAAGATGAAGAGGAAAAAGAAGAAGACGACGACGAAGAAGGAGACGACGACGACAAATATTAGCAAGAAGTAATTGAAGATTACGAGTAGAAGTAATTTTTTTTCTACTGTTTTTTAATTTCCATCGCATTTATCAATTCCAACTTCCATTTTCATCACTTTTATCAATTTCAAATTGTGGAATATGCCGACATGGGCAACCACGTTAAAAAAACGCGCTAAGTACGTACACTACCCCAGAGGTGGGGTGGAAACGTGTTCATAAAATGACGCTTACAACTTTTCGAATCGTTTTATCTCAGAAGCGGTAGCTTTTAGAAAAAACATTATTGATACCTTTCTTATAGATTATTTCATGATCTACAATTTTTTTTTCAATTAATTTTACGATTAAACTTACCGTTTTTGAAGAAAATTGTGAAAAAACCTTTTTTTTTGACCTTTGACCTTGAATATATTTTTTCCCCAAGTCGTAATGATGGGTAGTTTTGATAAGTTGTTTCTAATTGTGTTTTGAACAAGTGTATTAAATTCCAGCTTGATGGTAATTTATGTAACTTGCAATGTCTACATTGACCGAACTATTGTGACAACAACCTAGAAGTTTTTCCCAACCGTTATTTAGGGGACTAGTGAATGAATTCTGACATTTTTTGTTGTGCTTAAAGCAAAAGGAATAGCTATTTATTATACAAGGGAAAAAAGTATTAGATTTTAGCTCGAGGTTATAAACTGAGAGCTAAAATCTAATATTTTTGCCCATGTATTTATTTATTTATGTATAATATACTATTTTTTCTGTGACAGGAATAACGACCATTTAACAGTGAAAGAAATATGACTTTCACGAAAAAATTGAGTTTTTTCTCCCGGATACATATAGACTCATTTTTTTGACAGGTGAAAAAGTAATTTCGTAAAAAGTCATATTTTGTGACCTGTCAAGAGATATAAAATGTCACATTTTTTTCCGTCGCAGAAAATAGTAGATATATTATATTATAAGGATTAAAAGTGAATATTTTTTTACGAGCAATATTTGCAGTTGCGAGGCGCAGCCGAGCGAATGCAAAATTGCGAGTTAAAATAGGCACTTGTAGTCCGAATAATATATACTATTTTTCTCCAACCAAGTCAAAATTACAATAAAATGGTTTTAGTCAAAAATCTTTAATAATTTGGTTATAAATTTGAACACATACTAATGACAGTGATTGTCAACTAGACGTCAAATGCAATTACTTTAAATCCAAGGATTAAAAGTAGCGTTTTAATCCTAGGATTAAAAGTGTTGCTAAGTAACGAGTGAATTTTTGTACGGTAAGGGAATTTATGACTTTTGCACCTGAAAGTAGTACAAAAATGTCAACATTTTCTGATGGTTGGAGAAAATAGTATATTATATTATAAGGATTGAAAGTGCATATTTTTTTACGAGCAATATTTGCAGTTGCGAGGCGCAGCCGAGCGAATGCCAAATTGCGAGTTAAAATAGGTACTTTTAGTCCGAATAATATAACTATTTTTTCTCCCACCAAGTCAAAATTACAATAAAATTGGTTTCAGACGTTCTAGTCAAGAATCGTTCATAATTTGGTTATAAATATGAACACATACCTATTAATGACAGTGATTGCCACGTAGACGTCAAATGCAATTACTTTTAGTCCTAGGATTAAAAGTAGCGTTTTTAATCCTAGGATTAAAAGTGTTGCTAAGCAACGAGTGAATTTTTGTACGGCAAGGGAATTGGTGGCTTTTGCACCTGAAAATAATACAAAAATGTCAACATTCTTCGATGTTTGGAGAAAAAAAGTCCCTCTTTCCTTTCCCGCCTTCCTAGATTCCATAGAGGAATCTGAGGAAGAAGTTGAAGCCGCGTACACATTTGAAGCGGCCTACAGACCATCAACTTAGTTGACGACTATGTTGTCAAGTACACTGAAAAAACAAATGTGCCTTATATCAATCACCTCTTGTGATTAACCATATATCCTTACTATAATGCATTATTTCATTGGGACAAAGCCAAAAATTGATTGGAATAATGAACTTCATTGATCGGCCAATCGGTAGTTTCGTTGAGGTAATGAATTTCAAGACATTATCACAATGTATTTAAATCATAGATTCAATGTAAATAAACATCTACGTGATCAAATATGCATCATTGCAATGTAAAAAATACATTGTAGTAATGTCTTTCAAGTCATCAATATAATGTACTCGCAATCACGACGATACATTGGGATAATTCCCGTTTGCATGGGGCTAGTCTCAACGAACATTGAATCACCGACTCTTTGTATTGTTCGATTCATTGGTGTTACGAATTCAATGCTTGAAAACATTGATCAATGTCTTCACCCATCATGATAATTCATATCGTACATCACCCAATGTATTTGGTCATTCTATCAATGCCAAAAGCATTGAGATTCGATATCAGGGCACTAGACGGATTCGGACGGAAGCCCCGAAAGGGAACGATAGGTTCCGAAGTCAATGATGCAAGTTCATTATACGCTAACGCTTTCAGTGAGTGCGTTTCCATTTTCTTTTGGCGAGTTTTATGCAGATTTTGCTGACTGCCGTTTCGAGTGGTGTATGTCGATTTTTGTGTGATAATCACCTAGATTTGAAGGTGAGTACATTCATAATATCTGCATTTGAACTTATCAGAATATAAGAACGGGTAATCCATCAGTTTAGGCGAGGGGTATTCCACCCTGGAATTTTAGTGAAAAGCTTGGAATTATTGGAATTTTTCGGAATTATTTGGAATTATTGGAATTATTCGGAATTATTTGGAATTATTTCAGATAAAACTAAAACGTAACTGGTGCGCATGCGCCTTGATCATAACCACAGAACACCACATTGGGTGTTCTGTGTCATAACCTAACATTTTCATATTGTTCGGCGCTCGTTGCGGTTAACGCAAGTTGTATATCCATCGTAAACCAAGTGCTGTAAGTATTAAATTGTTTGTAGTAAAATTTCAATTTCACCACTGAAGCTATCCAGTGAGCTGAAAAATGTAAAGTGTTACTGTATACATTGGAAATAGCTTTAAAATATCTTTGAATAAGACTGTCGGGTTGTCAATTCTTGAGTTACTTTCATGTTTTTCTTTCGAACTGCTTTATCTCATTTTTAACTGCTGCGCTAAAGTCTGTAATTTTCGCATTTCGATTCGAAAATGGTTTCAAACGATGACTGATCACTGATGACGTATACGTGGTCAAAATTCTGTAAGTATTCTGAGTTCTGGGTCGATTACATTGAGCGAGTTTACAAGCAGTTTTTTGGCAAATTTAGAAGCGAGCGATTAGGCTATTTTTGTTTTCAAACTGCTTGTTTGCTTTTGAACATGATTACACTTTTGAATTCGCCAAAAAGCTGCGTGTAAACTTGCTCAAATTATACAGTGCGGTGGAATGAGTGTTACCCCCCCTCCTATTAACTACTCTACTTTTATATCTCAAGAAAAAAGCTCAACAGGTCAATTTTTTATTAAACGTAGTATGTTATGACATAAAAGTTTCGAACCTGACATAATCCCTCTTCATGGAAGTGTCACCCCTTCGATTTTTTTAAATGATATATTTTTTATTGAACTAAAGTGTTATACATTTTTGAAATCAGTGTTTCAATAGCTTTCAAATGAGGTGTCGCATGATGCACTTTCTCATTTTAAAAAAATCGAAGGGATGACACTCCATGAAGAGGAATTATGTCAGGTTCGAAACATTTTTATCATAATATACTACGTTTAATATAAAAATTGAACTGTTTGAGCTTTTGTCTGATCCCGTAATCAGTCGATTTCACCGAGATCCCATTTCCCAGTACACTAGTACGGGATCCTTTATGCCACTTTATGAGCCATGCCAGTGCTGCATGCTACATTTGGTGAGCGCGCTCCCTTAAGGAAATTTTTCATTCATATTCAATTCCTCACAGTAAGGAAATTAATATTTCCTATCAAATGGGAACCCTCTTAACTCTTGGAGAAATTTTATCTGAAATGTCAAAATTTCCTACCGATTTGCGGAAAATAGTTTTCATGAAAAACTCTCAGTTTATGTGCATGCATAGATATATCCTTACATATTTCATTATCACATAAAGCCGTAATTACAGTTATTTATTCATATATTTATTAATAAATTTATTTTGCTCATTTCCAGATGGTCGAGATGCGGCAGTTTTATGGGCCATGCATGGGTATTTTGTACCCACTACCCGCGTAGTCAGAAAAGATGTAGCTGGGAAATCAAGCAGTATTAAGTTCACCATAAGAGACTCCCAACGAGCCTTTCTTTACCTGGGAAGGAATACACAAGAAATTGAGGAATGGATACACTTCTTGAATTCCAAGAAGACATCCATCCAACCATTTGTTTATGCAATTGGTGAGGATATCACTGAAATTAAAGAAGTGTACACATACTTTGATGGAGTGAGGTACAAATTTTTCAATGTAATAAGGGCTGTAGATATATGTTTGAAAATTAACTACCTATTCAATTTGAGTTTTTCACCAGAATGTGTCATGTTTTGGTCATTTATTGAAAAACATTTTTATGATCTCAAACCACAAATTTGTTCAAGCAAAACACATGTAATTTGTGAATTTCTGAAAAAACAGTAGTAAATTTCTTTGCATCGAAAAAATAGATTTTTTTTTTCCATTTTCGACTATGCACCTTCATCCACTTTCTACATTGTGAGGCAATAGGAAGTATTTTGGTATATTCTGATCAGTTCAAACATTATTCCCCAAATAAGTATGCAACTCATTAATATCACAAACTGTTTCAACAAAGTTTTTAATTCAAGATTAAAAATAATGAATTCAGAGGGGTTTATTTCAAAGTAACCCACCCTGTATCCTTTTAGAATGATGCTCGTTGGCATTATATAGGGTGTTTCATAATATATGCGCAGGACTTACGGGTGTGTGATAGCTTGTCCAAAAATATAAACAAAAGATTCTATTATCTTACCCTCTAAAATGCACCATTTTTCAGATAATGGCTGCTGAAAAAAATTGTTTTTTGCGAATATCTCCGGAACCTGTTATTGTACAGCTTTTGTGGGCATTTTTAAATAATAAGCTGTTTTTTTTGCGGAATTTTGTTTTTCCCAAGTCCTAATTGGTGAGGGATTGGCGGTTCAAACGGGTGTGTCTCAAAAACCGTACTCTCACCCATAAGCGTAGAAGTTGGGGAGAGAAACACCCACTACCACTTCGAAACCTTCACCAATTAAGACTTGAGAAAAACACAAAAACATTACTTATTTCATTATTAAAAAATGCCCACGAAAGCTATTTTCTGTACGATGAAGGGTTCCGGAGATATTCGTAAAAAAACAATTTTTTTTTCAATTTCAGCACCCTGTATCTTAGAAATGGTGTATTTTAAACTGTAAGTAAATAGGACCTTCTGTTCATATTTTTGGACGAGCTATCACATCCTGAACTCCTGCGCATATATTATGAAACTCCCTGTATTAATGTAATAGAGCATTGAACCAATGCAACGAGTTGATGGGATAATGTACCCGTTGGCATTATATTAATGTAATCAAGCATTGAACCAATGCACCGAGTTGGTTGGATAATGCTGACGTTGGCATTATATTAATGTACTCGAGCATTGGATCAATGCGCCGAGTTGTTTGATTAAGGTTGACGTTGGCATTATATTAATGTATTCGAGCATTGAACCAATGCTCCGAGTTGTTTGGATAAGGTTGACGTTGGTATTATATTAATGTACTCGTGCATGAACCAATGACTATTCTGGTGTTGGATTGAATGCCCCTGATGGATTAATATAATGTTTTGAACATCGGACAATCAATAGCAGTACATCATTTCAATCACATCGAGCCTCGGTTGAAAATTAATGTCCAAATGCATTGTAGTAAGGATGTTTTCATTACATTTACGTACATTTTTCGTTCTGTGTAGGTTGTAAAACCATATAAAAGCGAAAAGAGCGGTTGTCAACCAAGTTGAAACATCATTTCAGCGGTGATTTCTGTCGAGTGTTCTAGTCGGCTAATTCTGAGAAATTAAGTATCGAAAATGGAAAGGTTATTATAACGAGATATGCAACGATGAGGAACAGCACACTCCCAAGAAGGGGAGAATTTGGACGAAGAAGTGGTACCAAAATCGGTTTTAATTTTCCCATTCCTGTTTTAATGCAGAGATGAAAATGGTCTCAAACGATAGGGTTCGACTCCCCGATGACGAATCCGTGGTCAAATTCCCGCAGGGCAGTCTGTTTTACCGGCCGTGTTCATGGTATCTTTCGAAGGGATTGTCTTATAGTAACTTGAGATTTTCAGAGTGAATTCGGTTTCCAAATGCCGTGGTTAAGTTCGTTAACCAGCCAAAACGTTCCATAAAATATGGTCATTCAAAATTTTTGCTCCTCAATATCTCCGACGAAACCAAACCAATCGAAATGAAATTTTGCGGCCACATGTAAGATGCTCATAGTAAGCATCTTGCAGACTTCTGTGGCCAGAGTTTAAATAGAACCATACGAAATTCAATTGAATATCGAAAAAAGTATCTTTATATTTCCATAAGATATCGGATTTTAGTGAAATCATTTCTGATTGCAGATTGCTATTCCGAATGCTCATGCGAAATTTCCAGAGAACCGTGTCATCAGAACCATATAATTTTTTCTAATAATTGATTGTTTACATTTTTCATTTTTTTTTATTATTTCCAGAATATAATTCCGATCGTGCTGAGATAAAGTATTCATTTTCTCAGCATGAATCTCGAGTACTATATACAAAATTTTAAGGTAGTAGCATTATTGCTCAACCAATGAACGAGCGCTTAAAAGCACCTGCTCAGAGCTTTTCTTAATTTTTCACCCTATCTTTATATGTTTATCTCGGATTTTACTTCCATAATTCAGGTAGATCTTTCAAACAATCAAGAAATCTCCCCAATTTGAATGTTTGGAATCCCATTGCTTATTTTTTCATCAATGAAAAAAATTCGTTTTCCAATTCATTTTACTCGCAAAATTTTGACAAGATTGTACACTTTCAATAAATATTGTAAACGACGAAATACATTTATTTAAGTACAAATATAAACTTCATTTGTTGGACAGCACTCGTTATTGAAAGGAGCAGTAGCATTGAGTGGCTTATGATTAGGTATTCATGAAATATCATTAATTTGAATATTTTATTCGAATTAAGAAAGAATAGAAAATAAACAAATCAATTTGAAGCCTCAATTATTCAGTGACGAAGAAAATATCCAGAAATCACCAACAGAATGCCAACCCATTTTGCCTCCATCTGTCCCCTCACCTCAGGTACCCCCTCACTATAAGCTCGTCTATTTCATAACCCCCTCGTCTATGAACCCTGGGTCAATCAAGGACATCAATTGAAAAAACGTCTAGGGATATTTTGTTGATTTGTTTTTGAAGGTAAAGAATGACAAAATATGAAATATAATTTTATTCACAGAAATATTTACAAGAACAATGCATGTCAAAACAAAAAGCCTGATTGCAATTAACAACCAGTTATTCGATATGGTTTAGAACGAATACTTTTGGAAAGCAAGAAAGTTCAAGTTCAGTTTTTCAATAATATTAAATCATTTTTTCCGTCGATCTCAAAATAAAAGGTGTTCTTAATGTGTACGAATTGATCATTAATGACCCATTTAAATGCTCAATTTCTTTTTTTTTAATGTGCAATCCTCATGGCAACCGTTCACAAAGTATTCAGAAGCATTACGAAAATGTCGAAACTCTACTGGAAACATAGATACATAGAAATTTCATCAAGTCAAATGTAAGTCTTGTACAGAATGAGAATGTATTTCAATCAAGAATTGAGATCGTCGAAAAAATCTTGTAATAAAACTCGGTTATTTATCGAGCGACTAATGGTTTCGAACTATTAACGCGTGAGCAAAGCCACCATTAGTCGCTGTCTTTGGTAACCTAGTTGATTAAATAACTATTACAATAATAGAAATATTAATTTGAATTGAACACATTATAAAGAGCAAAGTAAGATTAAAGTATCATCTGAGAGAGGTGCAAATCTGTGAATAATTCATTAACTCTGGAAATGCTTAATATTAATTAGATAATTAGATAAATAATTAGAATACATAGTACCTGTATAATGCAACGAGCGTGTAATGATAGCTATTATTCTCGAGGTAAGGTTTCCGCTACTAGCTGTAGACGAGTGGCTCGAATCACCGAGCGAATAACAGCCATTATACGAGAGTAGCCTTTACTTCATCCACTACTACTGAATACAGGCTGTTCCTAAATTGAACGTACAAACGAAAAGGGGAGATTCCTTGAGTGAGTTTAAGAAAAAAAAGTCCCATAAACATGGGGTCGCAAACGTTTCGTTTTCGAGATACAGAGTGTTGAAGTTGAAGTTGGTGAGCAACTGTTAATTTGAAAAAATGTAAAAAGAAGCTTTGTTCTTATACTAAACTTTTCGGTCTCTTGTAGTTTTGTCGTATCTACCAACGATTTCGAGAAAAAAAATTTCGAACAATTCTCTCGAAATCCTCGTGAAAATCCAAATTATGATGGGGAAAGCCACTTTGTAAGCTGTGGTGAATGATTTCAGTGTCAGTTTTTATGGAAATTACCTGATCTGTAGCGATGATTCATAAAGATTCGATAAACTCGTATAATCAACACATGTTTTGATTAAAACTTTAACACCTGTATCTCGAAAACGAAACGTTTGCGACCCCATGTTTATGGAAATTTTTTTCTTAAACTCACTAAGGAATCTCCCCTCTTCGTTTGTACGTTTAATTTAGGAATATTTATTGAAATTTTAACAACGTTACATGACCCTTCTATTACTAGTGTCCATCTGTAGAATGATGTCGACTTTCAACACGGAGTTCTATTATGTTGATATGTATAATGTGACCCTCGAACAGTTTAAAAGATTTATTGATTGTTTAGTAGTTTCCATGTTCCGCTTACCATTCATTCCGAATAAAAAATTCTTAACATTAAGAATATGCCAACGCGAAAAAAAATGTATTCTGTGAATCTTCTAAACAGAGTTGAATTCAGTTAATGAACCCAATTTTCGGAATTTCACAGACATTTGTTAATTTTGAAATTTCAATAACTCGAAAACGACGCACCATACGAAAAAAACATAAAAATACTTTATTTTCCAAAATGGCCCGATATTCGCAAAATAAAATTCAATTTATTTTGAGAGAAAGGTTCTTTGAATTTTGGGTATTTTCAAGGGATATATAAATAATTTTCGTAAAACTGGAGGATATGGAATGAATTTTGTATTGGAATAATATTCTTCTCATCAATAAAAAATTATATCCCGAAAATCATTTCATACCATTAGATCGTTTGCGAGATAAAACTGAAAATCGAATTTTATGTGATTTTTTACCTCAAGATTCTACGGTTAAAATATATGGAACATTTAGACCCCCAATGTGCAATGAGATCCTTTATCTCCACTCTCCACATTGTTGTCCTCCTTCGTCACCAGTACTCTTCTTGTCCACCTAAACCTCACAAACTTTTTTAAACAACTTTTTGCTCTGCTGTGTACAAAAGGTGTTTCTTAATCTACTTTGTGTCAGCTCTGTTCGAGCTGTGGTACAGTATGAAAATAATCTTCAGCTACCCTGAACTTTGCATTTTTATTTTCAGAATGATATATCTTGCATTTTTATTTTTGAAGAAAATATACTATTGGTGGTATGAAGGATGTCTTCAAAAAAGTCTTGTTTTGAAAGGCTCTAGAACTCATCAAATTGAATCATTTCACGAAAATTGCTTATATTTTTGGCAAACAACAAACATCAAGGAAAAATGGAAGGAAGTATTTGAAAAAGATATTTATGTCCAATTGGTTCAAATAATGATGGATATTGTCGAATTCAAAAATTTTATTCAAGTCTAGATTCACTTCTTCGTACGGAATCCATTCTGTACCAGTTTAACGTACCTGCAAGCTCAACAAATATGACCAGATAAAGGTCATACTTTATCCATATGTACGAGAGTGATTCAAATATAAACAGGACTTTCGCTTTCAGACACAACTGTGGTGGTACAAAGTTCCTGCTTTTTTGTTGTTGGTTCTTTCATATATGTTATTGCTGGCTAATACAATATTATTCGACACAAATGTTCCTTCAGGCCGTGCCTGTATTTTGTCAGAATTTTTTTTGAATTAGACAGTTCACAGCAAAATCCTTAGATATCGTTGATGAGACCTTCAGAATGAGTACCTAACACTGAAAACTGAAATCATGATTCATATAATAGATCTCAGGTGGGCTTTCCAAAAAAGTCTAAAAAGTTTGTAAATCGGACATGAAGAATATTATGTAACCGCAATTACTAATAGAATGATTCTAATGAGCTGAGAAGGAGGAAATTTTTTGAAGACATCCTCTATTGTTTAATACTTATTATCAGTCACTATTTAGCAGAAACAGGTACGGAATGGTCAAAAAGCATCATTGGTTATTTTGTTTTACTCACCGTGTTCGCCTTATTTAAACGATATCTGGGGAGGTTCCCATGTTAACAATTGCATGCTAGTTGACTTATTCATGGTTTTCTTATCTACCCCATACATATTTGGTAATTTTTTCTTGCTGACTTTTATAGATTACTGTACAGTTTCAACACCTGACAGTTACAAGTACAAGCATGGAAACTATGATTCCTTGAAGACCTTGCGTTACATGGAAAGATATTCTAGTGTACTCGTTGTCCTCAGTCTTGTAAAGTGTCCCAGTACCACGATTCCATAGATTAAGAGGGTGATCTGTAACAAATTAAAGGATTTAATTTTTTTATTCATATAAAACAATATTCTGTATATACAGGTTTGGATATTCACATGGGAAACATACGATACTCAATGCATCAGACAAAGAATTTTCAGCTCATACTCGAGAGAATCATTTGCGATAACTGACCGAATCCTGTTGTCTGATTGCAATAATGTAGTCTTGTCTCTCTCTTATCGTTGGGAGTGGAAATAAATATAATGGGAAGCTGCAGTCCGCGCAGCGAATTATGTAATGTGTCAGACTGTCCCTAATACTCGATTAAAGTAGTTGCGGTTACCTACCATCCTACCATACTGAATTAATTAAGCCCTTCAAACTATAAGAGAGAGAAAAGACTACATTATTGTAATCAGAAACGGGATTCTCTCCACTATTTATACATTCAACTAGAAAGAACAATTCTGTCTGATGCATCGTATTTCGTATCTTTCCGATGAATTTCCAAAACCTGGATATCGACCATAAAATTAGAAGTATTATTATTTATTAAACTCTTCTACTCAACGAGAATTGAAGCCGAGGAAATTGATATGGCAGATGCTTGAGGTTATAAAATATCATATTATCACAGAATATAAATGTAGGTAAGAGTAGAAATAAATGAGAGTAATTTTTCGAACTGAAAAGTAGAAAGCTGATGAAAAATGGTTCGCAGATGGTTACAAACCAACTCTGAGAAACGAAGGAGGTATTTGCCTCATAATCAGGTATGTGAACCGATAGGTTTTATTCGAGCGCATTTCAAAATACAGTAAAATAGGAAATATATTTTATACTTATTGCGTAATATTCCGATTTTTTGAGTTTCATATTCGTTATAAGTTTTCTATATTGGAAGGTTTCAAGGAATATTTAATTGATGCAAAACAACCTTTCAACGATTAATATATTGATTTTAAACTATATGTCAATTACTGTGTCAATAATATTACATCCAACAGTGATTGACATAGGCTTTAAGCTTAATACAGGGTGGGGCCGGACGATTGACGTCCAAAAGAAAAAAAACAGGTCCTCGTCTCATGGGGTATCGAATCACCCCATGTATGTTATGCGATTTTTCACGGTTACCGAGTTATGAATTTTTTATGAACTTTTGAGAATTTTCAACTTGACCATAATCAAAAAGATATTAAAAAAAAGTACTAGAGTTTCCTGATTATTTTTTGTAAATAAATCACTATGAAAGGTACTTTCATACATAAAATAACCAGCATCGTAAATTTCATAAAATTATAGAAATGTTGGTCTCAAATGAAAAAGATACGTATTTTGGATCATAATATAAATTTTCAAATTTAAATTAAAAATGTAAACAGGCCACTTCATGGTTTCTCAGTAGGCTTAAAAACTGCTCTCAACACTCAGCTTTCAGAATCATTAATAAAAAATAGTACCCAACAGTATACTTCTGCTAGAATTAGCATTCAAAGTCAGCGAGGTGGAAAAAATCAAAGAACTAGACTCAAGAATTATTTTTTGCCATTTTAAGATTTCCTGATCAAGTTATGATATAAAATGCTGAAAATTCATGAATATTAGCATTGGAAGAAACGTTTTAGATAAGAATAAGAAAAAGGTATGGCAATAAATCACACATCATGTAGATAAAAAGAAATTTATATAAAATTTACAATAGGTTTTCAAAAAAGGCCACCTCCAGCCTCAATACCACATTTTGCACTTTCGCAAAATTTATTATTCATTTATTTTTATTGTAATTTTTAAAATAATTTTTTTTTATCTATGATGTGTGATTTATTGCCATACCTTTTCTTTTTCTTACCCAAAATATTCTCCTTGTGCAAATTTTCAGCATTTCTATCATAACTTGATCAAAAAATCTTAAAATGGCAAAAAATATTTTTTGAGTTAACGTCTTGTCTTGTTCTTTGATTTTATCCACCTCGCTGACTTTGAAGGCTAATTCTAGCACAAGCAGACTGTGAGCACCATTTTTTATTAATGATTCTGAAAAAATCAGTGTTGGGCGCTGTTTTTAAGCATCCTAAGAAACAATGAAGTAGCTGTTTGCATTTTTAATTTAAAATTTGAAAATTCAGATCATGATCCAAAATACGTAACTTTTCACTTGTGACCAACATTTCTATAATTTTTATCAAATTTACGATTATGGTTATTTTATATATAAAAGCACATTTCATGGCGATTTATTATAAAAAAAAATATATCAGAAAACTCTAGTACTTTTTTTAATATCTTTAATATGGTCAAGTTGAAAATTCTCAAACGTTCATAAAAAAATTCATAATCATAACCGTGAAAAATCGCATAACATACATGGGGGGGTGATTCGAATACCCCATGAGACGAGGGACCTGTTTTTTTTTTGACGTCAATCGCCGGCCACCTGTATAAATAACTGAAGGTTTTAGGTACTCATATCAGTCAAATATAGGTACGCAATTATGCTCAGTCGTATTCTTAATGATGCCGTTTTCAGAATGATAACCTGAGGAGTCAAATAGAATTAAAACATTCTGGAATATGGGGACACAAATGAAAAACCCTAGATAGCACCAATAGTTTATTACATCAGTATATATGTGAAGATCACTAATACTTTTCTTGTTTCTCTGTTTATAAGGAGCTAGCAGACGCAACAGACGTTGTTCTGTATACACAAAATTCGATCCAGCGTTTACTTGCAGAGTAGATGAATAACCTAAAACTACTACAGCGCCATCTGTTGATCTGATTGTGATATAAACATACGGGCATCAGGCAATCCAAAATACATCCTACATCCCTCACACTTCGGTACCTTCTCCTACCCGCCTAGTGCCTACCTCGAGACGCATTTTGGTGTGATTCATCTTCAACCTGCCATATCTTTGATGTATCATCATAATTGAATGATGCGAAAGGCAATTAATGTCGTTCTGAATTAAATACTGGGTATAAACGACGTATTTAATTAGATAGGATCAATAGCGTATTCAAAAAAATACTTCCAATTAATGCATAATTTTGAGAAACATTCGGATACCTTTGAAAGGTGATACTGAGTAAACCTTGAAAGATAGATATATGCCATCGCGGAATTTTTTGTTGAAACTATTAAAGAGGTACATTTCGTCATAATTTGACCCCCCCCCCTTTAACTTTGTTATGAAGTAGATACAAAAAAAAGTTCGTAAAAGTTTCACGAAATCAACTGGGTTTTTTTATATGAGTCCCAGAAACTGAAATATATACAGGGTGACCAACATATTGATGGCAACTTCATTTTTTCAAATGGAACACTGTATATTTTTCCATATTTGGTTAGCACTTTTTCCCTGATTCGAATATGTAACATATGTTGGGTCTATTTTTTATTCTGAGCACCACAGAGTTTCAAATTTCAATAACCATCTGGCTTAGCGTTTGGAAGTTCGTGAATATTTAAGTGGCCAATCGATCTTGGAGTGGTAATGGGCACCCATTTTATGGCCACCAAATAGTTCCGATTTAACACCGTTGAACACGTTTTTATAGCCGTTACTGAAGGAAAAAATTTACTTCAGCAATAATGACAATCAATGAAAGCGGAGAATAATATTAGTGATATTAAAATCAACCAATATTAAACCCTTAATATTACTCTTAAGTAGATTGTTTGGATATAAAGAATTTCGTAGGTATTCACATATTTTTTTATTCGGTGTCATCATTTCAAAACTTTTGAAACTCTGAAAATTGAAGAGACACATCCACATTAGCATTTATATTCGAGATCAGGAGGAATTAGCATATCAAAAACAAAGAAGAAGAATATACAGGACAGAGTGTTCCATTGAAAAAAATATAGTTGCGTTCAATGTTTTTCACTCTGTATATCTTCCATTGACGTTATTATAACTCAAAAATGAGCATTTTCAGTAAACGCACTCTGCCACTTGTAAAAGATTACAGATCTTGCCAGGTGGTTCTTAAAATTTGAAACTCTGTGGTACTCAGAATAAAAGAGATAGACCAACATATGTTACATATTCGAAATCTGGGGGAAAAGAGCTAGCCAAACATGGAAAATATACAGGGTGTCCATTTGAAAAAATGAAGTTGGCATCAATAGTTGGCCACCCTGTATATATTCAGTTCTGGACTCATATGAAAAAACCTCGGTTGATTTCGTGAATCTTTTACACGAAATATTTTTTTGTATCTCCTTCAGTAACAAAGTTAAAGGAGGGTTAAATGATAGTGAAAAACCCGGTACGTTTACGGGGTTTTTGCTGCGCACCTAAAAATAGCTGATCATGGCTGATTTTAGTACTCGTAATATTAGCATTGAAGTTAGTTTCCTTAATTAATAAATGATGAACAGTGGCGAATATGAATAAAGAAAAGGAGAAAATGAAAAATAAACTCAGTCAACTTACTCTGATAGTATTTCTCAATAAAAATGTTATTAGTGAATCAAACTCAAAACTACCGCTTTTAATTTTTTTTACGTCAGTACTTTTTCATTGTTTTCACCTTGAACATAATACTAACTGAATCGAAACATCTTCAAATGTAAATTTAATCATCTTAAATTCCAGATCGAGCACTGGATTCCATAGCCCTTCATTCAATTCAGATGGAAAAATTCGACATATATTCCAGCTTTGCCTTCCAGAAATGCAAAAAAATATTCGATCCTAGCGGAAAAAGTTCGTCCCCACAATCCTCCGGTATTTTCATCTTTTCCTCGGACTTTTATGTTACACAGGGGAAAAATTCTAGAGCAACAGTTCCCAACTGAGTCGTGCAATGATATAGAAGTGCCATCCATGAAAAACCGCACTTTCATTTGTTCGCACCCTTTACGGTTCGCGGGGGATCAGCCATCGAGATCCATGCTCTCGTTTATCTTTCCCACGCTGCGGAATGCCGAGACTTCGAAAGTACAACAAAAAAACGGGGCGTTTGTTGTCCCTTTGTGTATCTATGATGAGGGGTTGTTGGAAATGAACGTGAGGGTAAAAATGACTGTGAATCTGGGTTTTCTCGTGACGAACGATTCAATTTGCAAGAGCGGGAAAGGTGGTCTTATTCCAGAATACTTCTGGACTTAATCAATTTTGTGTTGACATTTTCGGCTATGACCATCATCAGAACACAATCTAAAACAATCAAAAGATGTTGAAATAGAAAATATGAGGGATCAAGGAACTGATGTGTTGACGAGGAAGGCTTCCACTATAAAAAAATAATACGTTTTGTGAAGTCATTTAAGGCTGGGTGAAAAGATGTCAATCGTACATTTAGTTGGGAATACCTCACAATAGTAATCACACACAGAAACGAGGAAAATTAACAGGATGGAGAATGTGAGATAACTCACTCACAGCAATTCACAGTCCCACCAAAACCAGCACAATCAGGAATGACCAAATTTACAAATTCACACATCAGTTTCACATCTTAACAAGAACAGCAATCACCTAACGATGAAGGCTCATAATAAAATACCTCAACTGCCCTTGACCGTGGCAACCCAGTAACAAGCTGAATCTCTGGGGGGATGGAATTGTACAGCTCGGGGCACGTAAGAGAATGAGCGCTGTCCAACACACTTTTGTACTCGTGGCAGTGGGAACAGTCTCCTTCGAGTCCATAAGAGTGGGATGGCAAAAGGGATATTTTTTCCTTACCGTGGTACTTCATGGTGATATTGAAGTAATAAAGCTGCCGGAAATCGAAAACATTCGCCTCCAAGTACAGATCATCAGACGGGCCACAGAAAAGCCCAGGAAGGAAATAATCCTTAAAAAATCTCCCTCTGTAATACTTCGAGTGGTCGAATGTGTGTCTTCAAGGTGCCACCCCAGACAGATAAGTATATCTAAAATGGCTTTCGACGGGGTATGATACAGGATTTTCGACCGAAGAATGAAAGTATGCTTTGCTATATTTAAACACACAAAGAATTTTCTTCAACTTTTTACAAACAAACTTAAATGTTCATTCCATCTCACGTTTAAGTCTATAATTACACCCAAATATTTGACTTTTTTCTTGGGTAGTATGGTGTGCCGTTTCCCATCGTATGAACCTCAATGGAGTCGAATGTATGAGTTTTAGATCTACTACAATGAATGGCAAGTAGAATGTCTTCTCCAGGTTACGTTTAATAGGCGATGTTCAAGCCAATTTTCGCAGAGGCATACCCGACTCGACAGCGGTCCTGAGCTCTTCCAAGTGTTTGGCTCATAAAAAAACTGCAGGGGCGGGGGCGGGACCGTGCTCTTGGGGCATCACGAACTCGACTGTCCTCCCAGCACTCATCTCGCCACTCACTCTCACAGACTGGGTTCTACCAGCCAGGTAGCTTCTAAACAAATCCAAGGACCGGCCCTTACACCGATATCCCCAACGTCTGCAACAGCAATTCATGATTAACGGTATCGAATGATTTGGACAGATCAATGAACATGCACAGAGTGGGCTTGCCCTTATCCAAAGCCGTGGACACTACCGAAG
>CM024245.1:8396728-8465468 GCA_013421045.1 Propylea japonica | reverse complement strand
ATTTGTCTATGTACAGTGTATTATATTCAACAATGGTTTTTGCTGACAAATATAGCGAGTACAGAATTTTGATATACACAGTATAGAAACGCCACTATAACTATAGTAAATGTCATGCGGAGCTGGGACTGTGATTCGGTTCTATTTTAGTTAGATAACTTGAGTTCTCTATATTTTTTTCGAATTTGGAATTCAGTACAATGTGCTAGAGCCTACAAATGATGCGTTTGACCTAACAAAATCCATACACAGGTATGTTCTAACAGCAGCAGTCAACAGCGTGGATCGAGACCTTACAACGCATGCGCTACGAATCTGAACTCGAGAAGAAGTTATAAAGTTAAAATATGCGAATAAATTGACCAGTGTCTTCTGAACTTGAAATTCAAGCCAATTTAAGCGAGTTCCTTTCAAAATATTGATTTGTAACAGGCTAGTCAATGATTTCTACTTGTGCATTAATAAAATCTTTTTTCTACAAGCGTGCACTTTCATTCTCTTTCCCGCACGTATTTCAATTCGTAAAGAGTCACATTGCCAAACAGTGTGGGAAAAACCCTGCTATTCCATTACCGCACGCAAATGCGTGTGGTAATGGATTAGCAAGGGTTTTCTCGCACGCTTTTCTAAAGAATAAAGGATAATGATATATCTCTATGCCCCCGACGACGTTACTATGGAAACGATGAGAGTACAATGGTAACGACTTGTCAGAGACTTTTGTCATTCATGTGTATTTAGAATGATCAATTCACATTGATCTGTGTGTTGAAATCGATCTCGTATAGGCGCTTGTAGAAAAAACATTGTTCTAACTCGTGCGAAAATCACTTTCCGTGTTTTTTACCCACTTTCCCGCATTGGTTTTAGTTTAGAAAGTATACTTTCCGCACTAGTTTCAATGAGCTTTTTGAATCTTTATGCTTTCTTAGAAAAATTAATGTTCCTAATTCATGCGTAAAATGTCTTTCCCTCACTTTATTGCTTGTCCGAACTTGCTTCGCGTCGTTCGGGTCAACGGTAGTCGCGTGCGGGAAAATATCACTTTCCGCACGTGTTGGAAAATAACTATATACATAAAAAATTAAGCTTTCCCAAATGAACACACGGTGTTTCGTATAGTCCGTTCACGAAAGGTGAGCTGTCGGTTGGCCATGAAATTTGGCATATTCCACTGTGTATCTAAAAAATTTTAGTTTATGTTGTTTATTTCTTGTCAGATTGATACGCAATGTTGTCAATATGCATAGAGTTCTCTGATAACTCGCAAGCTCGTCGGACGAGGCCGGGTACATTCGGCAACGTTGACTTTATTTTACGTTATGTCAGCAAATACTGAAAACTTCAGATAAATAAACAAACGCCTACTATGCGCTCAACTGTCGTGAAACGGACTAAATAGTTACGTAATATGATAGAAAATCAAGTCAAGTATGTAACTATGGTAAGCTGTAGTTACATCACCAAAATTCGCCTGATGTTCGTACACGAGACTAACCTGCGCATGCGCCTTCAGGCTCGAGAGAAACACACCTCGTACAATCAAATTAGAATGACACCAAAAGAAAGGAAGTGAGGCAGGTAACATAGTTAAACAACAAACAAAAAAGTAGAGAGAGAAAGAAAAAATAGGTCGGGGTACCCCAAATCGTCCCCATCATGCGATCCCGAAGGAAAGGCGGTGGTGGGGCGGCGGATATGGGTCCCTGCCGAAACATCTATCACGGAAACGGTCCGGACCGATGCCCTTGGGGCACTCCTTGCTCCAGTGGCCGCCACGCGCACCTATAGCACTGTTCGGGTCTCCCATGCCGGCCTTTGGCGCACCCTGCTGGTCGATATATGCATTCATCGGCTGACCGTCAACCATCGTCCCGTTCAGCTTTGATGGCTTCGTTCACGTCACCGGAAGATTCGAGGTGTACGAAAACCGTAGTTCCGACTATATCGCATTCGACCACCGTTCCGAACCTAGATTTGGAGTGGAGAGAGAGCAGAAATGTTTGGTTGGAGATTATTTTGGCCGGTTTAAGTGAAGGCGGTTCGCGAACCGTCCCGAACTGGTTCGAGGGTACGTTTGCATGCTCGCTGGTTGCTTGCGCATTTGGATTTAGTTCGTGACTAGTTTATAATTGGATTTGTTGGTTTTCTGGTCTTTTAATATCATAAAAACTATATTAATTAATTTTACGTGCGTAATTTTATTCATTTGATATGCTCTCAGTTGTTAATTTGTGTATCAGTATACAATGTTGAATCGTCAAATAAAAAACCCAAAGTGAAAGTTTTTGGAATAACTTTTTTGTTATTTCAATTTCTCAATTATGCAGTGGTATTTTTCGATGTGCGAACAATTTTATTATTTCTTACTAGTGACGTTCAAATTATTTCTAGACACTGAAGAGAAACGATTTCTATAATTTTATAGCTAGCCCCGAACAAATAAAATTTTGCAGAAATTCCTGAGAAGTTAGAAAATATTTCAGGATTTCTAGGACATGCGAAATGTCCTAGGTTTCATATGCTCGCAGTTGTTAATTTGTGTATCAGTATATAGATTTGGAAATTCACATCTGAAACATACGATACACAATGCATCAGACAGAGAATTCTTCCGTCTAGTTGCACAGATGAATAGTCGAAACAATCACGTGCTGTAATACACTGAATTCCGTTGTCTTATTGCAATACTCTAGTCTTGTCTCTCTCTTATCGTTGGGGGGAGCATAATTCATTCAGTATGGTAGGCAACAGTGAATACTCGAATCGAGTATTACAGGCAGCCTGACAAATTAAATAATTCTATACGTGTACTGTAGGTTCTCTACCATACAGCGATAAGAGAGGACAAGACTAGAATATTGCAATAAGACAACGGAATTCAGTGTTACAGCACGTGATTGTTTCGACTATTCATCTGTGCAACTAGACGGAAGAATTCTCTGTCTGATGCATTGTATATCGTAAGTTTCAGATGTGAATTTCGAAATCTGCATGATGTTCAATCTTCAAATAATAAATCTCAATTGGAAGTATTTGGTAAAACTTTTTTCGCCATTCTTTCAACTTCTCATGTTAGACGCTGAAGAGAAACGATTTCTATACTTTTATGGCGAAACTAAACCTCGAAAAAATAAAATGCCATCAATTTATTTTCAGAAAATTATTTATAATTTTAGGAAAATATTCAATGCAAAATCCGTAGACGCAAATAATATAATAAGTTGAATTGTTTATTGTATAATTTTATTCATAAAAATTTCTATAGATTACTTATTTTTGTCCAGGAGTTTTCCTACCCCTTCAAATATGAAAAATGAAGGGACTATCGTTCCACCTGATTCAATATTTGACATAAATAGGAGAATTCAACATAAAGAAAGTAGTTGAATCCATGCCTATGTCAAAATTATAAGAATTTTTATCTAGCTTTATTATCTTCAACTCAATAATTCAATGATTATATGAATGACAAAATGCCTATAGTCCGTGCACGAAAGTTTGAGCCGTCAGTTGGCCATGAGAATTTGCCATATTCCACTGTGTATATTAAATTTTTAGGTTATGTTGTTTATGTTCCTTTCAGATTGATACGCAATGTTGTCAATGTAACATAGAGTTCTCTGATAACTCGGAAGCTCGTCGGACGAGGCCGGGTACATTCGGCAACGTTGACTTTATTTTACGTTATGACAGCAGATGCTGCCAACTTTAGATAAATAAACAAACGCCTACTATGCGCTCAAACTTTCGTGAACGGACTATATTTGTGGTAAAGAGTAAATCAAATGAATTATAGAGCAAAAGTACTTCAGGCATGTAATTTGCATATCGAGTAAATACAAATTTAATGCATCTGAGAGAGAATTTTGCCGTCCAGTTGAACAGGGATATATTGGTAAGATTTACGAGCTACGTTTCTGTCAAAATAAGTTATCAACTGCGAATAAGAACTTCGATTTGGGAAGGACATCATTTGCAGTTGATCATTCGTTTTGTTAGAAACGCGGCACGTAAATCTTTCGAATATATCACTGTTCAAGTAGATGGCAAAGTTTTTTCTCTAATGCATTGAATATCTGATATCACCCATTTGAGTTTCCAAACCGATTTTATGAAAGATATGAATATATTTACATCTATTAAGAAAAACTCTCAATGTGTTTTTTATGTAGTGTTGAAAGATATGTACTAAGCATGGTTTTTCCTTCTGTCAAGGTCCAGGGACTACAGAACGACCAAGGAATGTGCTTTATGAGCCACCCGAAGGGGCTTCTTGCTTTACGACACTGCAGTGGGGGCTCCATTGAATAGGAACACCGTACCGCCAGCTGGAGGGTAAGCTCCTACACTGATCGTGTCGAAATTTATATTTGAAAAATAATAAAAAAGCGCTAATTTTAAAAATCATTGAATCAAGAAATTGAAAGAACGCTTCCTATAACACAAAAGTAAATAGGATAATTATGAGAAAGTACTGGATGTCCTAAATTCGTCGTCTAGTGAGGGGATCTTAGAAATCCGATGAGCTAGAACAAAATAAGAGTCACATTTTTGGGCTCGATTTTTGAGAGAATTCATTTGGTGGAAACCGCAATCTTCTTAGTCAAACCGTTTCCGAGCTATTAGAGAAAATTGAAAAATGGTCGTCAAATGAAAAGTTCTCATAACTTAATTATTACTGAAGATTCAAACATGAAACTAAGACATTATACATGCACTTTTTTCGGTAGAATTCATTGAATTAATCAATTTTTCTTTATTACAGTTTGTTCTAGCTCATCCGGTTTTTGAGATCCCCTCACTAGACAACGAATTTAGGACACCCGGTACACACAATTTATAAATTATCATATGATAATTTGATTTTCTCATCGCAAACTCTGAATTCAATCACTAATTTATACAGGGTGTTAGCGTATAAGTGCGGCAAACTTCAGGAGAAGTTTTGAAGTGACCAAAGTTTTGTTATTAGGTCGATTGAATAGCGTTAATCATTATTTATTGCTGAATTATACTGAGAGCATAGTAAATTCTCACCAATTCATATCGGAGCATGGAAACCAATCGCAAATCAATAATCGAGCACAAAAAACCTTAGCGAATGCGTTCGAGAGCACAGTAAACGCTCGCGAACCTGTTCGCGAGCATGCCACGTCACTCGACCATAATGAATGATAATTAATGAGCAGTAGTAGTATGTACCTCTTGAAAAGCTCCCTGATTTCGGGAGCCTTCGTGTGATCCGTCAAATTACCAACGAAAATCTGGTGGTAGGCGTTTGTGGCGCCTTCCTGTTCTTCGCAGCCTCGCATTTCATCAACTGTCCGTTGAGCAGATGACCGTTGAGCTGTTGTATGGCTCGCGTCCCTCGCTCTCATTCTCATGTGCACGAATCCGTAGTTTCTTGACGACATCGCATTCGACCACCTTCCCGTACTTCTCGAATAGGGGACGTAGATCGTTCACGCTCGTTTTCTCGTCGAGGTTGCCGATGAAAATTTTAAAAGTGCCCGCGCTGCTAAAACCCGGCATATTTTCTGATCTCTTAAAATATCCGGATTAGTCCTGAAAATTAACGTTAGTTTTCGTTTTGGTTTGACAAAGGCACGGACCCGCTCGGTTTTGTTTCAAACGAAGCGCGCCGTTTCTAGTAGGAGAGCTGGCAACGTCGCAATGTTTCTGATTTTAGTGAGGACTTTGATGAATCTTCATTGGTGACGTGGAAAATGAATTGCTTCCATGAAATGAAACACTTAAAGCGATTTTATCAATACGCTGGATTAGCGCGACGTCACAAACTGTCACGTGGTTCCAAACAACATTGGAATTGAACTACCGATTGTTCTATTCCCGATTTAGTCTTGTTGAAAACATTTTTAGGATGAAAAAGGCTTATTCAGGTTTATTTTGTGGATCATAAGTTCATTAAAACTACGAAATCAACGTAAAAATATAAACATAATTACCTAACCTCAACTTGGCTTGATTTCCCTCTTTTTAATTACAATATTCATCTAAATGATATGATGATTTACAAACTAAGCTCTTTTATGCTAAAAACGTCTTGAACACGACGAAATTGTACATAGAACAATCGTTAGTTCAAGTTACAGTTTGAATGAAGTTTATTTGAAACCGTCGAAACCGTTTTTGACGCGTGACGTCACCACTAATGCGGCGTAAAATGTTTATAGATTTGGAAATAAGAACAATTTTTCCGAAGCGATATTTAATGAGGCCTATTGTAAATATAAAATCGAAAATAATTGACTGATCGATAAACATGAAATAATGACCTTGTTCTATTCACTGTAGTTAAAGTTACTGAACAGATAAATATGACAGAATAATGCGCCTGTGTCAACAAACTTTCGAAAAACTAAGATTTACATTGGCAAAAATTACAAACGCAAAATTGTGAATTGAACTAAACTGAATATTCGAATTTTAGGGTCAATTAGATGACGATAATATTTGGTGTAATTGTATTTATATTAGCTCCTCTAATATCAATATTAGTGAAACCAACAGGTGGTGGTGTCCGTCAGTTTAGAAGAAATGAGACCCTTAAGTTTCAAAAATGTTCTACTTTAAGGTCATTTTTTCCGCTATAAAAACCGTGAATTACTGCTTCTGTTCAGTTTGAACTCTTTACATGTTAGCAATAAGATTTGATGCATTTTATTCAAGTATATTCGATAATTATTACAAAAACTTCTTGTGCTAGGGTCCCAACATAACCTCATATTCGAGGGAAAGCCTAAAGTTCTTCATAGTAAGTTTGGCACCACCGCAGACTTTTTCTCGCTAAAATGATACGATGCCTGCCTTTTATTATCCCATAATTTCAAATGTCACTTGCCGTAAGGCAAGTGCGGCAGTGCCAAACTTACCATGAAGATCAGCGAGCTTTTCCTCACATTTGGAGTTATGTGACAACTCTAGAATTCCTGTTTTCGCCATAATTACTGAATATACTTCAAACATAATGCATTAGTTGTTCAAAGATGATTTAAAAACTGGAAAGCAGCACTAAATCAGTGTTTTTATAGTGGAAAAGTTACCAGAGGTTAAAACATTTTTGGAAGTTTACGGCCCCACATCTTTTCAATAAAAACAGACTGCACCTGTTGGTTTCATTAATATCATTCATGGATACAAAAACATCAATCTCTCATTATATCTGCTGGACCATAAAATTGAAATATTAGCCAAAACACAATTCCTATGTATCGTCTTAAAAAAGAGGTTAAAAAATTTCGCACGATTCATCAAGTCAATCATAATTTCGGTATTGATTTGAAGTTGATAAAACATTTCCAAGTTTGAGGCAAAGGAATATCAAACTCGAGGTTTCACAAAACGGAAACACATTCAGAAATGAAACGCAAATTATTCCACACAAAATGGCGACTAATTTCATTACACCGTGACTCGAAGCACGACATTCAATACACCACGTTGTATAAAATAGAAATCAACCTATGAAAATTCAAACAATAAATTCATGAAAATCAGATATTGATAACGTTGCTAACCCTCGTACTTTTTGCCGTATGGATGGGATTTTGCCCAGATGGATGATCGAAACAAAAAAAGTCGATATTAGAGCCGACCATTTTCGGAACGGTAGAAATATTTACAGAAATCTCGATGTTAACGATCGAACTAAGGCACGACGTCAAAAATCGAAAAGATCGTCCATCTTGGCTTCCCATTATCGATTACACAATAATTCACCAAAAGCATCCCAAAATGCGGCGATACAAGGAATTATCACTGAATTTCGAATAACCACCCAGCGAAATTATGAAATAAACTACGATTTGAAGCGTTTTGGATCGTTCAGACCTCGAAAAGAGCCAATGTCCGCCATTTTCGACGCTTCACGACAATGAATTTCGACTATAAATTTCGGGTTCATAATAATACAATAGAAATATCAAATGTAGGATAGTTAAATGCAAATAGAAATTTACCTTATATTTCAAATGTACCAAATATAAATGCACAAAATAATATCTTCAAAACATCGTAGTTGAATTTAGTTGCCACAAACAGACAAAATAAGCAAAACCCAAATAATCAAAAGCTTTAATCTAAATCAGATGAATAAAACGAAGAAAACGGTCTTACCTGAATATAAAATATCCACCAATTCAGAATATCACAGTAGAAAACGCCGGCTTCTGAAGAACGTGGCCACTGCGAGCGATGACAAGAAGGAATGAGAACACAAAATGGCGCAACGACGCATTTATTTCTGTGAAGTCCACTGAGTCTGCGCGTATTCCTACGCGAGGAAGCTTTGGAAAGTAAATAATAGATGGCAGAGGTTTAGGTGGTGTTTCAGATTTCAATTGATAGGGCGACCGATTGAAAACTGAATATTCCGAGAATTTTTCTTTATTTACCATTATTGATTACGAATCACATTTATTATTAATGAGTACAGAAGATTATGAAATTTTTGAACTATTATTCAATACGTGAGATTCTCCAAACTATACTCAATAGTTTCACAGTGATTTCTGGCCTCTTTAAAGCACGAAAAACTGCAATTGCGTTACTTCCGCAATGAAAATATTGAGAAGACATCGATTTTTCCGATCTTTCTATTCATGAGCAATACTATTTAATTATTTTATGTTAATTTGAAGCCCTTTGTGCATAATAAATGAATTAATCAAAATGAGATCTTGAAACAAATTTCATTATAATTATTCTGGTATTTCGTATTCTTGAAAACTTGATATGGCTTATAATCTTGTATTTTCTGAGAAATTTTATTCCTGATGATGTTGAAACTTCAGATGATTATTTGCAATATTCAATAATCGTTTATCATTACATATTTTGACATCAAACCTTCGAATATGCTTATAATGATAATTACAGTGGAACTTCCCTATAACGAAAGCGCTAAAGCCGCAAAAATAATTCGTTATAAAGAAATTTCGTTATACAGAAAATTTGTTTCTATAGTCGGCAATGTCGCGGTCGACTTCACTGATAAATTTAAATTTATCATTCAAACTTAAGCACTTCCTTTCAGACATTTTCGCACAACTTTCACACTAGCGTAATGGTTAGATAGAAACCAAACAGCCATGGGTGTATTTAAAACTGTTTTAGAACGATCTCTTTGCCCACCGTAATGATTTAGTTCAAGGTCGGGATTTATTACGTACGTCCGGAAAATTTTCGGAAAAACCCCACACTTATACCTTCTTACCAATTCAAAGAATGATGTTCTTCGAACTTTTCGTTTTAGAGAGAATTTACTTCGTTTTAGAGGGTATTTTCAACATGGAATTTGGATTCAAGATGCAATGTCTTGCACGAAATTCGTTATAGAGAGAAATTCGTTATAGGGAAGTTCCACTGTACTTATCTGTTCGCCAAAAATCTCAAGACTTCATTCGAATTTTATCTACATTATTTTAATCATTCTCTTGTAAGATTTCATTTGAGCTATAACAATTTATATACTGTCATTTACATTACCGTTTTCAAAAAATATAGGTATCTCAAATTTTTCTATCATTTCAAGTTCAAGCTTACATAATTATAGAAGATCAGAAACTTTTTTCATCTGTTCATAAGCTCTCTTATTTTGATTATTATATTTACTGGTTCCTCTATATTCGATATAAAGGAAAAAAGAAGAACAAGATAATTTTAACTCATTTATAATATAAAAATTGAATTTTAGTGGGGATTCATGAGTTTGCCGAGTTCCTTGCTAATTTAAAATAGAAAAAGGCCTGGTTTCTTGAACCTTCCTGATTATAGAGTAACTTTATTCGATTATTGAAGGGATTTCAAGACAAAGAAACCAAATTTAACTGTAGTTAATAGTTGCACTTTCTCTTGTTTTTTCCTTATCCAGGTTATAGTGTTTTATAGTTATCTCAAAATAATGATTGAATTTGGCCAGAGATTATTATTATTATTATTAATTCAGTAGAAAGGAAAATGTTGGGGAAAGGCAAATCAAAGTCGAACTTGCTAAAAACTAATATTATTACATGTTAATTTTTGTACACAAAACATAAACACTCAAAATTACATCAGTCTTGCATTTTATGTTACCACGTACGCATACATCCATATATACTTATTTACTTCACATCCAATAAGATTACAAAAGGTTTCGTTTTAATAATATTTACAAAACATAAATGCACATTCTAACAGTCACTCGGCCTATTTTGAACAACAAAAATGAGAATTAGAAGGAAAACATAAAATTTGTCTCGAAACGATAAAATGAGTAACTGAAAACAATATTTACCGTTTTGACGGCGAACTAAAATTGAGCAATTTCAAACTTAATTGAAAGGTTTTAAAGTGCAGAAGTAACAAGTGTAGTAGTATTTACTACAGAAGAGAATTTGCCAGGATATCATCTCTAATTTAGGAAATCAATATACTGAAATTACAGTTCTGTATAATTTCGAAAATTTCATTTTTGTTCTTCACACTTTTCTTATTATGGTTAGTACAAATACTGGCAAATATCTTTTCTATTTGTGAACTTTTTTATCAATCTTTTAACAAGATTGTCGTAGAGCACCAAACTTTCGTCAAAAAAACTGATTTATTACAGTTTTTTCGTTTAAACTATTTCTGAAGAGCACAACAATTTAAATATCGATGATGGCACAAAACTAGGAATCAACTGCTATGGCATTATCAACTGAGCTTATTTTCAGAACGAATAAATATGAGATAAATAAATATCGTAATAATCGAAAATAGTAACATGTAATGAAAATCGAACTAATTTTCTGATGAATTTAAATTATTGTGCCTATTATCAACTGCATTTTTTTCGTACTTGTCTAATAAATATTGTCGGTTTGACTTGTGTATGGATAGGTATTTTGAACTCTTAAAGTTATCATTGTTATTCTATGGACAGTTATTTACAATTTTAACTTAGACTATTTACAACTCCACAAGAAACTGTACAAAAAACTTTATTAAAGCATCAAAAATATCCATAACAAAAATTATATCGTTGAAGAGAGTTCCTTGATCTATTTGAATCATTCTCATATTTTATTACCTGGGAACCGTAGCAAGATAACAATTAACATTTTTTGGATTTTGGGGAGCCACACAATGTTTTAAAGACATTTTCGGATGAGAATGAAATATATCGTCAATAATTCAAGTTTTTCAATAGAATTTTCCATATATTTGACTGGAAAACTCTTCTAATTGTGTTTGGAGAGTGTCTGGAAATGTTTTTCCCTGGAAAACAGGTACATGCTTTGCAAACGGTGGAAAAAGTTAGTTGTTACTTGATCGGCAAAGAGTGAGTGGTATTTGGCAAATAATCAACAAATAAATTACGAATATCAACAAAAGTCCTCGTAGAGGATATAAACACAATAAAATGTCTCACATAGTTTAAACGAGTGAAACAAACTTAATAGTTATTGTACAGTTCTTTTATACACTCTAACAGCTAGACAATCTTTATACTAGTATCAGTGTCGAGTTTACACAGTGTCTTTTTCACCCTTAAAGCTGTCAATCGAACTGCAGGGTTCGCATGCCAGCACTCTTGCATCACCTTGGATAGAGTCAATAAAACTTCGTCTGAATCCCACCGTAGAGGAATCTTAGGCCGGATCTTCTTCACACACACCACATCTAACATATCGTCGAAATCTGGATCGCTAGGCACTGCGTCGTGGTATGGCACACAATAATCGTCAGCAGTCGTTATCTTGTCTCCTGTAACGCATCTTCTAGACATCTCCCATAAGACTAAACCGAAAGCGTACATATCCCCCATTTTATGGGCTTCGAAACTCTTCACATTGATCGACCTGTCTAGAATTTCTGGAGCCATGTATCTCCTTGTTCCACTTCGAATATTCGGGGGTATATCTATTTCGTTTGTGTCGCTTAAGTATTTGACGGCTAGGCCAAAATCAGCAATGCAGCATTCTCCGTTTCGTTTCACTAGGATGTTTTTGCTTTTTATGTCTCGGTGTGCAATTGCTGGTTTACCTCGGGTTCCGAATATTTCTGTGTGTAGGTGAGACAGTCCACTGGCTATACTCGTGGCCATTAAATGTAAGGAGTTGGGGTCTAAGACATGGGTTTGGAGGTAGTCGTATAAAGAACCATGGTCGTGGTAGTCGGTTATAAGCAGCATTTGCGTCCAGGATCCTGTACCCTTAATATCAGCAGCGATGAATCCCAGGATGTTCTCGTGCCTCATTAGAACGGTTGGTAAATCTCGGTTTCCCTAAACCATGATTGTTCTTCGGTGGTGAAAAATACTTTGACCGCAACTTGTTCTCCTCTCCAGTTGGCTAGCCATACCTCACCGTACCTTCCCTTACCAACGGACTGGACCATTTGAATCTGTTTGGCTATCGTTCTTTGTACTAAGATTGGAAGGCCAGACCCGGAACCACTAGATTGATCCAAGAGGTTCGACAGTGGACCGTGCACTTCCATGTTGGGGTATTTGATAGGGTAGTTCTTCGGACATAGATTATGTTTTCTTTGGAAATCTTTCTTGTTGTACTTCTTGTAAATGATGGCTATCACTAGCAGGAATATCGTCAGACACACCGTGACTGAGGTTAGGAGGACTATGTAGGGGAGATTGTTGAACTGGTTGAACGAAGGGGCTTCGGTTGTCGGTCTCTCGGGGTAGAAGGGTTTGAGGTTACGGTTGCAACCGTTTGCGTCATCACAGCATTGAATGGACTTGGGTTCTAGATGGGGCACTAGGTGGCCTTTACACTGAAAAGAAAAGGGAGAAATTAGATATGGGTTATAATATTATATCGAATAAATGAAAATTCATGCGTTCAAGAGTAACGCGGGCATAATATCTATCTATATTATTAAAACAGGGTCTATGGTTACCGTCAAAATGCAATATCTTTCAAACGGCTGCACCAAATTGGATAATTCTTTTTTGGTTGTGTTCATAATTGCTAGGGCAAGGTTTATACAACAAAATATTGCAAAAAAATGTTCAGAAAAAATAAAAGGCTTTCCTTTTTCTTACGACCAATCAAGTAGACATAGAATACATTTTTATAGGTTATAATGATTTTGACATTTGGACAAAAAGTGAAGTTACATCTAGTAAATCGAAAATTAAAATTTTAATCAGAAATAACGTATGAACTAACATATAACAACAATTTTTTACATATGCCATATTTTACAAATTGAAACTATGATGTATGAATGTATTTTGGATTGCCTGATGCCCGTATGTTTATGATCAAAAATCAGATCAGCAGATGGCGCTGTAGTCGTTATCTAGGTTGTTCATCTATTCTGCAACTAAACGGCTGGATCGATTGAATGAATTTTTGTGTATGAAGAACAACGTCTCTTGGGTCCGCTAGTGAACAATGAAAGCGGAGAATAATATTAATTGATTTAAAATCCAAAAATATTAAACCCATAATTCAGAACTAATCCCGTCAACGCACAAAGAACATGGAGCTCCTCCATACTGAAGAGCCCCAAATAGGGCGAAATAGCTATCTATGGATGCTCTGTTTGATATTACCACTATGCATGTTCTTTGTGCGTTGATGGGATTAGTTCCGAAGTATGGGTTTGATATTGGTTGATTTTAAATCAATTATATAGGTGGTATATTTTAAGGAGAACTCTTATGCAATATTGACAACATTGCGTATCAATCTGACGTGAAAATAAACAACATAAAATAAAATTTCAATATTCACAGTGGAATATGCCAAATTTCCACGGCCAACCGACTGCTCAACCTTTCGTGAACGGACTATATATATCGAGATATCTCAGCACTCGTTCAAGTAGACCGAGCGCTCAAAAAAAAAGATAATAATTTCTATGGAAATAATCAGTGCTGCCAACTTGACTACACCGAAATTCGAACATCGAATAAAATCGAACAAGATGTTTGTTTTCGAAATATCTTGCATCACGGTATATCCGAACTCTCCCGGACCGAATTAAAAGCAATATTTTAATGATTTCTCATCATTTACCTGCATAAGACCAGCTTCATCAGCGGGAAAACACCCATAAGTCCACATGGGGTATTCGTAACCATCATCGTCGACGACGGCTTCAACAGAGGCGAAACACATGCCCCCTGGCCTGATTTCGCAGGTCCCGTTTGCCTCTCCATTTGGACAGTGACCCTCGCAATAACAGCTTTTCACTGAAAATAAAAAGAAGATTTGTTTTAGTTTATGGTTCCGAAGTTTTAACGCAGATTCTATGATCATATGTTCTGTGGTTTCAAATTGTCTAAAATGGTTTTCTATGACTATCAACGATGAACATTTCGATAGTTCATATTTTTCTATGATTTAAGATCGTTTTACCCGATGGCACTAACATATTTCAAGAAATTCTTAAATGAATATTAATGACACCTTCTGAATCTTATCGAAGACATTAGAAATGATTAACAGGCAATAAAAATATGAAATACTATAAGCTGGTTGAATAATTAGTGAAAAGGCCATAAAAAATCATAGGTGAAACAGATGACACGTGCGATTTGCGTGTAGAATCGCGGTGATACAACGTTTTTTAATGGTCCCTGGACGCCTACGCTATCATATTTCGGAATTTTAATGAATATCTCATATGGCTACGGTAGAAGCATGAAAATCAAGATAAAGAATCGTCATAACTCAGAATGGATATGACAGGGAGGAATTCTAACACCAACCAACAATGAAAACGTCTTCAGTAGTGAGGTCACATCTGATTTGACCTTGTGAATTAGACCATAAAATATAATTACGACCAAACAGGTTACTTTTAGGGTCAGTTTAACATTTTCGATAGACCAACAATGATACATACAACCCACGCAAGCTTCACTTGAAATTTGGATAATAAATTCCAGGTTGATATTGAGAAAATATCAACAATAAATAAAAATTCGATCAACTGCTTGAAGAAGTAAACATTCTGTGATCTACTCGTGTGAGGTCACCTTTAGAATAATCCAAAGATTATTATAGAGTAATAAATGAACCATAAATTCAATTCCTTTTTGTTTTTCTATGGTTGTGTTGTGATGTGTTTTCGGAGTGGTAGCGGAATTATTCAAGTTTTTAGTGCATAAAATAAGAATTTTGGGTGAGTAATCGATTATTTTATTTAATTTTCACACTCTGAACCAATATTTATTCATTACAAATGAACATCAGTTGATTTGGAAAGATGTTTTGTTGTATTCTAAATTGGGTCACTTCCTAAGCATTCTCGATGCTTAGAAAAATTATATCCTGAGAGCAGAATAGAAAATTTCCTTGTACTGATTTTATTGCAACAAAATATGAAGAAATGAATTCAGGATAACCTATATTCACCTTTAAAGCGCGATTTCAATACAGATTAAATGATACTAGCGTGTTAATTTCTAAGAGAATGATTGAATTTCACTAGATATGAACTGTTTACGATGTTTGCTTAAGGCATAACTATCTAATGATGTTCACACCTGTGTAAAGGTTAACACTCGTTAACCCATATATCTGAAATTATAGTTATCGATATTCTGAACTGGTGAATGTAAATTAACGGATTCCAACTTCTTATTACTTTCAAACATAGACGCCAATCTCAATTTCTAGTATGTATTTATTTGTATACATTAAGTGTTAGCTACTCTACCCTATCGTTATAGGAACAATTCTTATGATAACTGATAACTTTATCAATATTCCAACATGATATATTGAAACATTTATACAATAAATCAACTTAAGATATTTGCTTAGCATCAAGATGCACAGTATGTATATTACACCATAGAAAAATTATGTATTACGTCATCCTAGACACAGACGAAATGCCGCGATTTGAATAATTTCGACTTTTCTTGAATTATGTGGGTGATAGATTCTATGATTATTCGAATGAATTAATCGACCTCAATCTTCGGAATTTATTGATAATCCGTATACCGGTGGGCGAAAAAAAATGGTGAAAAAGAATTTGGAAAGCGAACTATAGAATATTTTCGAAGAAAAAAGATTTGAATGGAAAATTGGAGATAGCGGTTAATTTGATGTTCTATGCTCCGAAATGGGTGTGTTCGATTTTAATGAACGGTTTCGATGTTTCCGTGTATCCCCGTACAATGAATTTCGTTTCGGACGTCGATTTCACCTTTCAACATTGGCGATTTCGTATAATCGCGCAATTAATTAGGATATATGACTTCATTTGCTCAGTTCATAACTCTCGGTCTGTTTAATTATTCATTCAGTTGCTATTGCGATTTATCATTCGCTCTCTATAGTCTATACATGTACAAAACATCTTATACCCAGCTGCGTGTTGTGGGAAGAACACGGTCGTAATTCGGATCTATGTTCGATCGATACGTCGACCACAGAATCCGCAAAAATGATAAACAAGTATAATAACTATGTTCGGTTGACATCGCCACCAAGGAGGTGTCAGCTAAACATACTTAAAAAGTACTTAGCTGTCACCGCTTATTGAATGAATGTTTATGTCGTTAATAGATTTTTGAGATGATCTTTGCGTTGACAAACCCGAACAGAATAATAATCGTATACCGTTAATTAATTCTATTTGTTTGGATACGTGTTTCCCTGGCTTTCTGTCAACAATACCTGTCGTACGGATTCACGGTGCATAGAATTCATATGGGTTTCCGTATAAGGAATTGCGCACAGAAACTACTCGGTAACTTGGCTAATCTATGATTATGGTCATCGATTACTCACTATACGTAAAAGGGGACGAACTTTCATGTTTGAAATTGGAGAAGGCTAATAACACGATGATTATCAATTAAACTCCGATTTTTATTGAGTTTTTGTTTCTCAATCCTCTGCTCAGACATAGATAATCATCTGGACCACCTGTGAGCGGTTTCTATTCTAATATTACTATTAGGCCGTACCATTTGCGCGAATCGAGATCGAGCACAGAACAATGTGCCAAATGAACCGATAATGCCATAGCTGCCAACAATGAAATAATTGAATCTCTTTCGAGATAACTAAAGGCCATCTTTCGAAATGTTACGTGTCGGTTTCAGATTGTGTAGGTGATTTTTCACGATCGAAGACAGCCGAGGAACGTTAATGTGGCTTAATTGGAACAATATGTCGGGTTTGAAACTCAATCGGAAAGTGAATAATGATCACGGTATGAAAATTAAGCTAATGACGGCGAAGGTGGGTCCATAGAGCATAACAATTGGAAATAAGAACAACACAAGGAAAAAGAACTTATATTTTTCGGGTTGTTTCAGAGGCAAAATATTCGATGGGTTCAATCTTAATTTATCTCGGTCATCCGCCATCATTTTATTCCATTTTTTGTATTGTTTATTGTTTTGAACCATCTTCAATTGATATTTCTAGATATTGAGGAATAATATCAATGGAACATAGCAGAATTGCTTGAAAGTTGATGACAGAGTTTCATAGATAGTAATGACATTCAGAATCTTCTATGAACCATAGAATTGATTGACACAGACGATTCTTGACACGAAATATAATGCATAGAATTAATAACGTTATCACAGAATTTTTCGGAGAATATACGGGGGTCGTACGAAAACTTCACGACGCGGAAGCCGCCGTTTCAAACAATATCGCACGAGTGGCGCCATCTGAAGGCGCACGCGGCCGGCGGAAAATCGTGTTTTGCATCTATAGCGTTCAATTAGCCGACACGTAGCCGTTTCTATCGATAAATGCGCCGATAATTAAGCTGTACGCTATTTGTCAATCCGCGTCTTCTATATTAGTGCGGACATGGGGCAGTAGCGTACGCGTGAGTTGTGTTCAGGACCGTGGGTAAGGTTAGTTCGTCGCGTGGGTGTGGCAACAGTGGATCTAACACTTTGCCCGGTCTCGATTTGACCTAATTTGTTTATTATTAAACATTGTAAATATATGTGAATTCAACTTTGAATTTCGCGCCTATGTGACGTCACGGGATTCGGTGATAACTAAAGGGTCGTTTGATGCGGCGTTGCCGCGCTAACTATTTGGGCGTCAGAGTTAGGGAAAAAGGAACCATGGAGTCTAAGTTTTTTTAATTGTGTTCATTTGGAATGAGATCTTGATTTGGCAGATGTGTTGGATTATGTTTGTTAGATTTTGCGCACAATTTCGGGTTTGTTGGTTTGCGAAAAAGTGTCGAGTTGCTATTCAATGGAAAATTGATGAATGAAATGAATGAAGTTATGTATTTAATTAATTTCATCAATCGAATGAGTTCTTTGTATAAGAGCTGAAACAGGCGCCTATATTATGTAACAACTAAGAAATATCTCAATTTTCATGCATATTAATTTGAGAATAACCAATTTACGCTCCGAAAACTTAATACGTTCTCGTGTATTGGAATTGAACACCCTTAAAATTGGTTTTTGTGTGCCTGAGGAGCTTTCAAAAGAAATATTACATTACATGGGTGTGAGTTAATCCATAAAGGGACCTTTTAAGTCGAAAATCTACCTGATCTTCCTTAAGTTCTCGTTTTGGAAAGGAACCAGGCTATTATTTTAAACACAGCAGGTTTCGCTCCGTATTTTCAAGTCCTCTGTGGGGTTTTGATTGAAATCTTTACTTGGTCTTCGTGTACAGGGTGTTCCTTAATGATATGCTAATGTTCATCGAGCGATTCTTAGAGCCATTTTGAGAAATCAACTTTATATGAATTTAACTCGGAAATGAACAACCATAAGCCCGTTTGGCATTGACCTCCGCGAGCAGACGGATTTTTTAGTCACGTGATCACAGATCGTACAGATTCATCTGTAATATTTGCGAATAAACGAACGGTACAGAGCAATTGCCACAGAACATAATGCTATGTTCTACTTTCATAGGTTATGAAATTTCAAAGATCACTATTTTGGGAAATATGCTCATTTTTTAAGGATACTTTCACCCTTTTCGTAGCTCTACCGTAAATCTCAATTAAATAATTAGGTGCAAAGGCACTGAATGCAAAGGAAACGAGGAATGCAATATCCCCTTCTTGTCGTTCACTACGGCGATAGTTGTACCGAAAGATGCTAATTAATTAATTAATTACACGAAAAAGAAACGAGAAAGCAACATCTCCTCCTGCCCATTCATGACTACGATAGCTATATCGAAAATTTTAATGAATTAATTAGGTTTTGATGAATAAATGAAAACAGAAGAATAAAAGTGTTGATAAGTATTGGAATTTTTCAATGTATCGGTTTTCGGATCAGAAAACTCAACATAACACAAAAAAATATATAAAAAACAAACTATGGATAAAATCGCTTCGATCCGTCGAAATAGACCGAGCGAAAAGATCGACATCCGATTGCTCAGATTTTTATTCCGAACGGTCCAGATGTGTACTCCCCTCAATCCGGTTCAGATCGATCCGACCAGTTCGATGTCGATGCCGAACACCCATTATATGGCCAGTATGCCTTGAATGGACCTATGTCGTCAATTATCATCTCACGAACTTTACGTTGCCGAAATGAAAATGAAATGAAATATAGAAAATCTGAAAACCTTTTCCTTAATTCATCTAGACGTCCTCGGTTACTATGCCCATTTACATTTAAACACATTTAATTTTTTCACATTATATTTGATTTTTACTTAATACGGAAGAATAAAAATCATCACTCTGACTGGGGTTCGAACCCAGAGCTACAGTTCCGTAGGGTGCGAATCTTCAACCACAGTCTACGACAAGGTGAATCTTGTTTTGGGACTACCAATATTTTGAACTACTTCTTATGTAGCAAAATTACGCATTCTAATATTCTTTGGAAACCCATAATATTTATTCGATAAATCTGGAATAGCAGTCGCAAATATCCATTCATTGACAACGACGTAAATCACGGAATCGAACATATACACACAATGGACATATTTAAATATAGATACCGATAAAGATTATGAAAGTTGAATTGAGGTAAACCGCGTTCTACAAATCAACCCGAGGTGGTTGTAGGCGTACCAACCTAACCAGCGCTTTCATTTTTGCACGTAAATTTACAGCGCGGTAGTTCATAAAAGCTTTTTTTCGGGTAGGCATACGTGTACGTAGACGGGATAAGCACGTGTAGTAGATATTATTCACGTCGATATCCGGATATTTTCAGCGTCGGTACCGATCCCATATGTGTACACCCACGGTCGCGTTAGCCTTGGACCCGATTCAGTGCCGGTAGATCTTTTTTCAGGTCGGATCGGGACTAGATAAATTATAGTTGGAAAAGCACTCGCTTGAGGGAGGAAGGATTTAAAATGTTGGGAATGTTTTATAAAGAGTCCTGTCACCTTTCAAACTGTCATATCTTGACATTTGAGCAGTAGAAAATACGCCATTAGGCACTGAAAAAAGGCGTTGGGATAGATCACTACAAAATGTTGAAAATTTTGCAGTTGCAGTTCGTGGTTATACAGAGCACTGTTGGGTCGTCGTGAAGCATCTTTTAAGTCGAAAATAGTGAAAAAACTTGGGCTGTTGGGATAAGTGATGTGACGAATCTAAATGCTTCGCTTACGAACAACCCAGGGCCCGTATTCTCGACAAGTAATATTCGAAAAAGTATACGAACTTCATTGCGCGAGTCCCTGTTTTACCTGCAAAAATGCACACCGCGCAATGAAGTTCGTATACGTTTCGAATATCACTGTTCGAGAATACGGCACCAGGACTGTAGAACGTAGTGTTGATGAAAAAGACATTTATGGTGGTATTCTGCTTTAATCTATAAGCCAATCTGTAACTTTTCATAAGCTTACAGAAAAATTGCAATTCTTGACCTATTTAAGGGATCTGTAGCTTACAGAAATCGTTAAATATTTACGAGTACTCGATGGGTGATCGGAAGCATTATCGAATGATAAATTGTGAGGTTACGTTGAATGGTTTGTTTATTTTAGGGCGAACACCAACGTTTTAATATAAGAAATTCATGATGAATAAAAATAATATGGCTTTGTTTATTGGATTGTTATCGGAAGAAAATTATTACAGGTAAAACATTGTTCAATAATATACTTGACCTGAAAATCTTTCTTTAAATAGGAACTTTTTGAGAATTGGAAGGAAAAGGTTGCGTGATCAAATGAATCCATTTGAAATGCCGGATGCCCAGAAAATGTTCAAATTGAAGAAATTCCGAATGCCCAGTTTTGGAACATGTTCAGATTGAAGAACCAGTGTACTATAAACTTAATAAATGCTCTACAGCAATTCCAACCAAGAAATTCTTTTCTTTTCTGTTTTTAATTTATTAGATGAAAGAAACAAACGCAAACTACATTCAGATAAATGTATTTTCAAATTCAGATCAAAACCATTTACTCATAATACATAAAGTTCCATGATCAAATCTTATTATTGAAGGTTATATTTTTCGATGAGTAGTTCAAAAGTGACACTGTAAATAAGAAAGTTACAGGGACCATTCCAGAATTGCATTATTTACGAATCTGTAAGTCGGCCAGTTACAAATCAATCGTACGCTACAGTATCGTAACATACAGATGAAAAGCAGAATACCACCATTATTTTCAACAAGACAACGCTGTGTCGCACGAGAAACGAAACAATCGCAGTTTTGCAAGGAAAGTTTCGAATGTGTTCAATATTTATTTGATTTTGCCGAATCATCGAAAATAATATCTAATTAAGGGACATCGTTAGGTTTTACGAAATAAATGGCGTGTCCGCTACCTATTATCATTTGTTCATAATTATAAGTAGACGGAGTATTACGATAAATAAGTACCTCAGCACAGCAAATTGCATAAATATAAACAATGGAACAATGAGATAATGGCTTTACGATACGACATAATATTATCCGCCTTATAATCTTTGTTTACGTAGAAATTTTCCGAAAACGTTACGCAAAATAAGGGCTTGCAGAACGTGGTATCGGATAATATTGTTGAAATGTTATTTTAATAATTTTCCCTTGAAAATATTTTGAGAATGTAACGAAAGTTTCAAATCTCAAGCGTGTTTCCTGACGATGGTTGTTGATCTGACCGAAACGTTGAATAGAGGAGGTGAAAATGATGGAAATATCACCCCAATTAACATTTCAATAAATTTTCCATCGTCAATAATTCAACGTCAACAATTTATCTGTAATATTTTGTTTTCTGGCCTTGAAAAGCTAAGAATATTATGAAGATGTTCAAGTATTATTGATTCCTCAATAACTTCTTTTCGTCAAATTATATTTTTCGAATTTTCGGCATGAAAAATAACGATGTCTATGACCGGCATAAAAATTAAAGAAAATACTAGTCAAAAAACAATAGAAAACTATAAAACGATCAATTCGTGTACCACTTTCCATTGACCAAATTTGAAGATTTTTCAGTGGAAAGAAACTCAAATAATCAAATATTAAAACAATAGGTGGTAAGAGGTGAGCCTACATAAAATGAATCTTTTTGATGATTTTTTCATCATTTCTTAAATTGTTCTAGAAGTTTCTGCGATTTTTTCCGACAATCGTTGCATTTCCGAAACAATTTTACAAAATAAACACAAAATTTAAGAGATTTCTCTCAAATTGACCATGGCCCTGTTTCAACATTAACTGATAGCTATCTATCAGATATAATTGGAATAAACATGCAGTGGAACTTCCCTATAAGCGCTGAATCCGCAAAAAAATTCGTTATAAAGACATTTCGTAATACAGAAAATTTATTTCTATAGTCGGCAATGTCGCGGTCGACTTCACTGATAAATTTAAGTTTATCATTCAAACTTAAGCACTTCTTTTTAGACATTTTCTCACAACTTTCACACTAGCGTAATGGTAGGATTGAAACCAAACAGCTAGGGGTGTATTTAAAACTGTTTCAGAAGGATCTCTCTGCTTGCCGTAATGATTTAGTTTAAGGTCGGGATTTATTACGTACGTCCGGAAAAATTACGGAAAAAACCCACCCTTATACCTTCTTACCAATACCCATTCAGAGAGTGATTTTCCTTGAATATTTCGTTATAGGGAGAATTTACTTCGTTTTAGAGGGTGTTTTTAACATGGAATTTGGATTCAAGGTGCAATGTCTTGTACGAAATTCGTTATACAGAGAAATTCGTTATGCAGGCGTTAATTATAGAGAAGTTCCAATGTATCTATGTTCATTTAAATTGAAACGTTCGAATTTATTCGATCGAAATATGAGCATCTTGCATTTGGTCGCAACATTTCATTTCGATTGGTATCGTTTCGTCTGAGATATTGAGGAACAAAAATTTTGAATGGTCATATTTTACGAACATCCTGTACGATTTGGATGTTAACAGAACCATGGAAAATTCAATTGGAATACTGAAAAGAAGACTATTTATATTTCCATAACAAGATAGCCAATTCGATTGAAATTTATTTTGTGAATGGATATCGATATTGAATGTTCATGCAAAATTTCCAGAGGATCGTATCATCAAAACCAAATTGAAAATCTGAAAGTATTCATTTGAACGATATCTAACAGTTAATCTATCAGCAAGTGGTGATAAAGGCACTAAGTTAGCTAACTTTAACCAGTTCATAACAAAAAAATGTCCAAAATCGAAGTATACAGAACAAACAACTACTAAATCAACAAAGGTAACTAGATCCACTGTAACATCGACCTCTTCGACTTAAACGAGTCCTTAACCCGTATCTCATTTAAATACATAGCCCAAAACAAAAAACGAAAAAACGCAGAGACCCTATCGGTCCAAATCCCCAAAAATCAACGTGCCCGCCTGGCGCCTCGGCTAACATGATGGAATTTCGAGATAAACAGTCGCGACCGTGGCGACCCCTGGCGACTCACGGTCGCCTGCTCCCAAACGCGCGATTTGCAGCGAAATCGCCGGAAAAAGTCGCGATTGCGACGCTAAGGTGACAGTTGCGGTACTTACGGTCGTCCTGCGTCTCGTACACCCACATTTTCACGGTTTTTCGCGGCGCGTTCCACTAGAAAGCGACGTCATGACGCCTGGTACGTTCCGAAACACGTTGCACTTGACGTTATCGAGGAGAAACTGAATCTTTGGGGCCTCGAGTCTCGAGAACAGGCACCAGACTGCTACGACTGGTGCCTTAGGATGAGCGCGGCGTTGCCGGTTCGGAGAGGTTGGTACCGGCGATAGGTTACGAGCAGTTCTGACAGCTGGACGTGACCGGAGGACCAACATTAACCTATAATGAACTGATTTTTGTAATCTGAGTGCGATTTATTGAGAAATTTTGTGGTTTTTCGGCACTTTGAACATTTATTCATATTAAATTAGACTAATGAATATAATTTCACCTGAATTCTCGTCAAATCCAGATCAAATATTCAAAATATCAGTTAAATATGCCATCCTTTTTTAGTGGGCTGTGACAGCACGGAAGGAACATCTTAGAAGGAACTAAATATTCTACAAATTTTATTTTCTTCAGGTGAATTGAAATATGGAATTTAAATTACAACAATAAATAATATCACTGATACGATTTTATGCAGTAGTTATTGTATTTTCATTTCAATACTGTAGAATTGTTTAGATGAACTGGACATTTCATGTTGAAAGTGAGAATATATTAGACTTTTATTGGATTTGAAAAGAAAATATTTCTTTAAGGCTTCTTATGAAGACTTTGAGCTATGAAAAATAAAACATGACAATTTTAATGAAAGGAAATTAGGAATGAGACATCGGATGAAGCAACTACTTGCAAGTAGGAACCTACGTTCATGTTTTATATTGAATAAATTGGATTACATCAATGAAGAATATAACTGACACGAATTTATGCAGTAGTTTTGGTACTTTCATTTCAATACATCATAATTGTAAAGTTGAATTTGACTTATTCATATTGAACGTGAGATAAAGATTGTTATTGGTTTGAAACGTTGAATATTTAATGTATGTAAAGTTTGTAACAACATCGCCAACTATTTGGCAATATTCCGTTTTCAAGTTTCGCTAGAAGACTATTGCTCAGTTGCATGAACGTCCATTAAAATTTAAAGGTCCATTAAACCCTTAATCCTCCATTAGTTCCTTGTAATAATGGAGGATTAAGAGTTTAATGGACCTTTAAATTTTAATGGACGTTCCTGCAACTGAGCATTTGAGTCCTAAAATTGATAGCATTACAGTAAGTACCTTAGGCCTTTGTTTAAGGTAAGTACCTACATCCAAGTACTTGCTTCATCCGATGTCTTCATTCCTGATATCTCTTCATTACATATTTCATGTTCTATACTTTAGAACTCAAAGTCTTCATACCGAGCGTCAAAAAGGATGATTTTCGTTTTATGTATATCCAATAACAGTCTATTATTTACTCACTTTCAACATGAATGATGAACTCGACTTGTTCATCTAGCAGTTATACAGTACTAAAATGAAAATACCAATACTACTGCATAAATTCGTATCAGTGATATTCTTCATTGTTGTAATTTGAATTCCATATTTTAATTCACCTGAAGAAACTGAAATTTGTAAGTTATTAGTTCCTTCTTTGATGTCACAGCCCACTATAACACAGAAATATAGCATATTTAACAGATATTTTGATCTGCTCCTCAAGGGAATTAAGGTGAAATTATATTTATTAGTATAATTTAATGATTAATAACTTCTAAGTATCGAAAAACCACAAAATTACTCAATAAATCGCACTCAGATTGCAATAATCAGTTCATTTCAGGTTAATGTTGGTCCTCCAATCTCGCCTGGACCATAGACAACTGTCAGAACTGCACGTAGCCTATTCTGTGGTTGGGAAATGTAGAGGTTAGGGGTGGTCATAGAAAATTTTGGATTTGAATTCGATTTGAGTGTTGAATCGTTTTGAGAGGGTTTGGTGGTTTTGTTGTCATTGTTCTTTATGGTTTAATGCATGGGTCTCCTAACTACGGCCCGCGGGCCAAATCTGGCCCGCCAGTTTCAAAAATCCGGCCCGCGAAAGCTCATTTACTCATCAACTTTTGCACGAGTCCCGAAGCTACTGCATCAAAGGGTTAAATATTTTGGCCCTTAGTATTTGCTGGAGTAAACATTGTGGCCCTCAGGCTGAAAAATTGGAAACCCCTGGTTTAAAGGATGGGGTTATATACAGAATGATAGACAGAAAATGCTGATAAATAGTTGAATTAGAAAAAAAACGAGGGGTTCAAAGTAAAAAACTGGCCATGTTAGATGTTATGTCCTTTTTCCGTCGATCTCAAAATGAAAGGTGATTTTAACGTGTACGAAATTGATCATTAATGGACCATTTTAATGCTCAATTTATTCTATTTTAATGTGCAATCCTCATGGCAACCGTTCACAAAGTATTCAGAAGCACTACGAGAAATGTCAAAACTCTACTGGAACATAGATACATAGAAATCTTATTATGTTTCTCCTATAATTCTCCTCTTTAAAATATTCTTGGAGTCGGTGAGTGAGACTTTCTGTTACTAAGTGAACAGAAGTTTTCTCTTCTCCAAAGACTCAAAACACTCAACAGTTTATGTTGAACCAGATCTCATCAAATGCTTTCTAGATTAGTTTAGTTTAAAAAGGGGTTACAGTTCACTGCGACCTCAAGGTCTATTGTGCCCCCTTACAGAGCTGTGCTGACCCCACCCTTCACAGCAGGCCTTCCAGTTCCAGAGATCTGATGAAATCCAATATCTGTGAAGGCTCCAACCAAGCTAGTTCCTCACTCTTACAAGTTTCTCGCCCAAGGCATAAGGCCTAAGGAGACCTTAGGCTCGCAATGCCAAAGCATTCCGTGACTAGGTGAATGGGGGTTTCTTCCTCCTCTCCACAGAACCTACACTCGTCAGTGTCCGATAATTCCATCCTCAACAGGTGCTTCCTAAGGCGACAGTGTCCTGTAAGAAAGCCAGTGAGGAGGTGTGATTTTTTCTTACCAAGATCCAGATATCTTTTGGATCTTGCTTTTTCAAAATACCGAAGGAACTTAGTGGAATGATCCATCCCTGGGAAATTCCGCCAGAGTTTTTCCTTCTCGGCTTTATCCTTCTCTAGAAACTCATTTTTATAGGTACATTCACCTATACCACAGAAGGGTTCTGGACCAATGAGTGACATTCGTGCGTCTACTTTGGCAAGTGTATTGGCTTCTTCATTTCCTTTGATTCCCGAATGGCCAGGAACCCAGATTAAAAAGACCTCATTTTTCTTGCCTACTTCATTGAGTTTGTTCCGGCACTCCCAGATCATCTTTGAGTCGATGACGTAGGAGCTCAGTGCTTTAATATCAGCTTGACTATCTGAGTGTATGGCTATATCGCACTTCTGATAGTTTCTTTCTAGATTTATATCCAGACATCTTTCTATAGCTGAGATTTCCGCTTGAAAGACGCTCATACAGGAGCATGGCGACAATGTCCTGTAAGAGAAATAATGAGAAGGCGTCTTTTTACTGAGAAAGACATACTTTTTGGACCACGCAGTTTCAAAGTTCTTGTAATGACCCATTTCCGAGAGATTCTTTCAGAGTGCTTCCCTTTCATTTTCTACCTTTTCCAGAAACTCTTTCTTTAAGGTGCATTGCCTATACCACAGCAGGGTTCTGTCCAAGTAAATGGCCTTTGTGTTCCTTTTCTGGCTATAGTGTGTTAGCCTTTTCATTTCCTTGATACTTGTGTGACTATTAACCCAGATTCAAGAGACCTTGCTGTTCTTACCTACTTCATCGAGTTTTCTTCGGCTTTCTTATATTAGCTTTGAGTCGATGTCATAAAAAGTTCAGCGCTTCAATAGCTTCTTGACTACCAGAACTATATACAGACAAAATAAAAATATGTAAATCTATAATTTGAATCGAAAATTTCTTTTTTCCCTTTTCCCCTACTTCCCGCCCAATCAGGCAACCCCGCTTCGAAATCGAATCCGTCTTAAGATGCAGGTAGGGAAGTACAACACCCACCAAAAGTCCGTCGAACGAACGACTGGCGCCAATAAGTAGTATCCTTTTATACCATTAGCACCCAAGAATTAATTGGATTTTCTCTCATGTTGAAGAACGGACAGGTCCCTAGTTTATTGCCGTATTTTCGACGGTGAAATGATCCCCATCTCGATCTAAAACGTTTACGGAGCACAAAAAAACCGTTTCGAATTCGAAATAAATTACTATTAAACGAAAAAATACGAAACGCTCGAAATAGGACGAATTCCGGGATTTTAACCGCTTGCAGTTGGTATTAAGCCGGAACATAGAATTTTGTCCAAAACGGGGAATGCGGATTGGACTCAGATCAATAGAAAACATAGATAGGCCCCAAGAGCGATATCAATAATATGAATTGATCATAGAATATTAACTTCAGACAAAGATAGAATAGTATTAGTCATAGATTTATAATACTAACTAGATGGCGAACCTGTCAAAAATTTTGAGGCAAACGGCGGCCATTTGCAGTTTGGGTTGAATTTGAGAGTTGTCAATTTTCAACGAATTGAAATATTAGAATTACCGACATTATACCGTGTTTAAGGGAACTATAGTGTATAGACAGGACCTATCTATGTTTAATGTTTCTTTATTGATCTGAGAGATTCCCGGATACGACCAATAATATTATTCTGTGATTCGACACACCTCGCGGAGTTATTTCAGGTATCTTTCAGCATCAATCACCGGTTTCGAAGCGTTATCTCGAAAGTTCACTGCTGTCATTATTTCTTATAATGTCTCCATTGTCTCGTTCGCTACGTATGGCGAAAGTATAAGGACATTCTGTGGTTGAGACAAAACAGTGCACTTTATCTACGTCTGTGCGCCGTAAATCGACGGATTGGAACGTATCTCTTATCTGGAGCACAGATCTCACTTATAACCTATGACATTACTATTTCATAGAAGTTTTGCGTTCGGAAATGTGATTTATGTTTGACAGGGATAGTTTTTCGGTTGGTTTCTTTGTTTGGTGAAAGAGATATTGGGTGTTTGGTAATAAAATTGGAGAATTTAGAGAGTGAAACGTTTAACTACCTTTTGGATGATTTGAATATCTGAAGACAATGAAATTAATCCATTTTTCAAGGAAATAACAGGAATTGGTAGTAACTCCTTATGTTAAGTTCTTTTTGGTCTGGGTTCCTGGTTATTCAGGAATCAAATGCTACACACTTGCCAGAAAAGGAGCGCAAATGCCGCTTACCGGCCCATCAGAAACCTTCTGAGAATTTTAACTCGGTTAGATAACTCTTCTCTATCTGTGCTAAGAGCATGGTCCTATAGTCCGTTCACGAAAGGTTGAGCCGTCGGTTGGCCATGGAAATTTGGCATATTCCACTGTGTATGTTAAAATTTTGGGTTATGTTGTTTATTTTCTTGTCAGATTGATACGCAATGTTGTCAATATTGCTTACAGTTGTCTGATTTTCGCAAGCTCATCAGACGAGGCCGGGTACATTCGGCAACGTTGACTTTATTTTAGGTTATGACAGTAAATACTGCCAACTTCAGATAAATAAAGAAACGCCTATGTGCTCAACCTTTCGTGAACGGTCTATAGGTTTGTTCCAACTCAAGAATTGACCGTACAATGATCGTCAGGATTCTGCGCAATAGATAAAAATGTGTTCCAACTGAAAATGTATCGTTTGAGAACGGTTTCGTTTTTGTTCCATCCTGCTTCGGGACCGTGAGTGGAACGGTTTTGTGATCGTCATTTCAATCCCTGGTCTGGAGCAAGTACTGTTTGGACGGTTCTTGTACGGTCAAAGTTTAGACGTGCGCATAAGATCGATTACTAACAGTTTCGTGACCGTCAAATTACCGTACAAAAGTCACCTGTTGGAACAAACCTTATATATAATAGATACTAACTGGACGTCGAACTTCCTTACTGTCACGTAGAAAAATGGCATTTTTCTTTGAATATCAAAATAATACACCTCCTACTGGAAAACCTTTTATAAGACATAGCATACAATCCAAATTCACACAATTTCTCTCAAAATTCAAATCTCTCTCTTCAGGTGCACCATCCTCAACCTGCTATTCAAGCGTTCAAAGCCCCCGAAATGAAGAAATTATACAGAACGTAAACACAAAAACTTCACACAAAAGAAGAATAACTTCCAGGCTACAAAAGAACACCCCAACAGCTGCATTCGTTTACACAAAGCCAACTTTACGGTCAGACTCGACATAAAGTATAAAAACGTGCACACCCTCTAGGATCCTAGCCTAACCTTCATCTTATATACCTCTCGAAGAAGTTCAAGAATATCGTTTCGAGCCATTCTTTAACCTCATGAACTGAATATATTTCAATTCATTACGACTTCTCCTATTCCTAGAACGCGTGGGCTTTGAGTAAGTGCGGATATGAGCTAAAACCAGCATCCTACTTGAAATGTAAGGTGTATCAGGTAACAATTTCGTAAGAACCTAAAAGAACTTACATAAAACTTGTATGGTTTCAATCGAAATGATCGAAGACAGTTTTCTGAAAACCTCTAACTTAGTACTCGTAAGAAAATTATCTAAATTAAGAAATAAATCAAATATCGGCCATATAAAATCATGTCTCGATAGCTCAATCAATTCACCGTAACTGTTCTTCAACACTTTCGGTTACAGTAGCAATATTCTTGGCTGTTTTTGAGCGACGTGCACGGGTTTTATTCTTCACATCACTAACTTGCCCCAACAGCTCGAATTTTTCCACAAATTTCTTTATTGCGGTCCGACAAGGCGCTTCAGGACGACACAAAAATGTTCGAGTTTTACGAATCGTCTCTGACAATTCACCATTTTCATAGTGAATTTTAATAATTTCAATGAGTTCTTGAAGCGTGTATCGTTTCATTTTTATTAATGGCGTAGTTTCTACTTGTCAAATGTCAAAAAATGACAGCTTCAAACGTGACATCTACCGAAATTGCGGACTATTCAAAATAACACCTCTTATTGGAAAACCCTTTATACAGGGTCTCTATAAATGGTTGTAACAGCGCAGTTGGCTTTGGATTATTCTAATTTTGTCGCCTCTATGCAAACCACAGAATTCTGTGATCATGCTATGCTCTGATTGGTTAGAGATTGATATTCTGTGGCGGCAAAGGAATCCAAAGCCAACTGCGCTGTTACAATAATTTATAAAGACCCTGTATTATGTCGAAGAACAAGCTTCGATCACAAGACACAAACTCACGGAATGAAATGTGAACCCTAGTTTGGTATATGACGAAATGGCAACAGTGTAACTTCCAACCAATCAGAGGGCCTTTTAACAGCTTGTCGGCAATTTCACTATATCGAATGCTATTTTTGGATTGAATATTTCCAATAATTCCGAACATCTTTCGCGTAACACTAAATAGTTCATTATTATCGTTCATTTTCACTTGAAAATCTGTAAATTAAAATAATTTCAGGACTACTTTAACTAGACAAAATAACGAGAACGGTTCTATCGCGCATGCTCCCGACTAAACCCATAAATTCTCGTCTGATTCACGTCTCGCACAATCTCAAAAAAAGAACGGTAATCGTTCCGATTTTTTCTACCCAATCTAGATTAATTGAAAGATAAAAAGGAACAAGATCGCCGCTACAAATTACAACACATGCGAGTTCATTTGAGTCGAACCGACACCTGTTCGACCGTTCCAGTTCAAATCACAATTAAAAAAATCCATTTTTGGGCATACGCACTTTCGATTCTCACGTTCACCTCGGACCACAGAAACGGAGGTTTTCCTTTTCTTCCCCGATGGACTTACGTGACGTGATGGATTGATCCGTTCGCTTTTATTGAAAAAAAGGAAACTTTGGAAGAGATGTCTTGGGTTTTTTTAGAACTGAGTATGTTGGTATCATCGAGATATAATAGAGAAGAGACGCTATGACATACAATTGAGTAAGGAAAAATAGTACCACTGGGCGGGGCTAAGTCGGGGACCAATATGGCGGAAAGTTCAGGTTTGAATTAAGTTGCCAGATTTTCCTGTTTACAAATTTTAACCCAAAAAATACGACGTGTTGGGCCTTTAGGAATCCTGTTCAAAAAGGTCAATGAATATCAAATAAACAATTTTTCTTCAGGCGATAATATACACATAAAAAAGATATCAGATTACCAAGACAGACTTGCAAAAATTTCGAATGCGGATCTGTTCGGTACTCATCCCTAGCAGTGATATGTTTTTCCTCTAATTTTCTTCATATCTGTCGCTTCTCTGCTTGAAAGCCTTATAGTACACGATACCATTTTATTGTATATTAAGCAGAAAAAAATCACAATTAACTAGAAACAGGCGCAAGAATCACAATACCTCCAGAAAATTCAACGATTGTCAAATTTGACGTTAGGTGGTAGTAATATGGCGCCTCTGATACCACGTTTATTTCAATGATGGCAACTGTATACTATCCTATCTCTATGGTTGGTATACAGTGTCATTTTTTGTATGGGCAACGTTGCTTAGTTATCTAACAGAAAAATCATTCTAACCTCAAAATTTGTCATTATATCGTGTGTTCAAAAAAATTCGTGGTCAAGTAAGCTGTGGATTCTATTTTTCCTAAGAGTCTATGATGGGAAAAATAGAATAACCGATTGATTTTATAATGTTGAATGGAGTACAGAAGAACGGATCTTGCGGTTCAATTAAGGCAATTAGTGGTTATATAGGAGCGTTCAAAGACGTTGGTAACTCGCAAGGTCGTTCTAAAGGATGCCTTCGTCTGTTTACAGTCGTTTATAGTGATTTCTGGTTTGGGTTTGAACGGAGAAAGCAAGAGCTGCCTAGCGGTTAGGCAGATAACGATTGTTAATTGAAAATTCGCTAAAATCTATCTATATCAATAAAACGGGATCTATGGTTACCGTCAAAATGCAATATCTTTCAAACGACTGCACCAAATTGGATAATTCTTTTTTTGTTGTTTTCATAATTGCTAGGGCAAGGTTTATAAGATAAATATTCTCAAAAAAAATTGTTCAGAAAAAAATAAAAGCTGTCCTTTTCCTTACGACCAATCAAGCTGTCATAGAGTACTTATGGGTTATAATGGTTTTGACAAAAAGTGAAGTTACATCAAGTGGCAAAACTAGTTTCGCCGGGTCAGCTAGTATTTTATGAAAATGAAAAATTTAAGAAAGTGCTTTCGAGTTCGGTTTCCACATGCCTCGGTTAAATTAGTTAATCAGCCAAATCGTACAAGATGTTCCATAAAATATGGCCTTTCAAAATTTTTGTTCCTCAATATCTCAGACAAAACGAAACCAATCGAAGTGAAATGTTGTGGCCAAATGCAAGATGCTCATAATAAGCCTCATGTAAAATTTAGTGGCCAAATTGTGAACAGAACCATAGAAAATTCATATGGAATATTGACAAGAAGAAACTTCATATTTCCATGAAGAGATATCCGATTCGAGTGAAATTTATTTTGTTAATGGACATCGATATACTGAATTTTCGGGCAAAATTTCAATAGGACCGCATCATAAGAACCATAGAATTAATTTTTTTAATTTATATTTTTTACATATTTCATTTTCCGAATACTTTCCATAATGTAATCCGGACTGTGCTGAGATTCTGCATTTATACAGGGTGTCCCAAAAATACCACGCGAAAGTGACACTGGAGATAGATTGGCATTAGGTCTTTCAGATAGCATCAACATGACCTCAGTAAAAGTCCGCTGGTTTTCGAGTTATCACCACTTTTGCAAACAAAAAATGAAAGAGAAAGTGAGATAAAAGAGAAAGAGGAGCAAAAATAATGGTTGTTTGAAACGGTAGCGAGGAAAGAATATCAAGCAACATGTAATTTGGCAACAGGTTTTTAATTATTCCGGCTTAAACACATCTCTCGCGACAAAATTATAATTTCTAAGGTTTTGACTTTAAAAAATTGGTAGTGTTGTATCATTTTGAAAAGTGCAGGAAATGGACCAGTTTTTATAATTATTTGTCAATTCAGTATGATATAATTTTCACATCAGTCAGTCAAACTTAAGTTAACGTTTTAACTTCGTCATAAAATACAACAAGTTAGACATTTTTTGAAGAATTTTGTTCTAGTTCTCGGTGAAGTTATTACTTCAATGTTTAAAGCAACTATTCAGGAGAGCCTAGGTAAAAAAAAACATGAGTTTGAAGACCGAAAATTGGAGATTTTTAAAAAATCTACAAAAGTGGTGATATCTCGAAAACCAGCGGACTTTTACTGAGGTCACGTTGATACTATCTGAAAGACCTAATGCCAATCTATCTCCAGTGTCACTTTCGCGTGGTATTTTTGGGACACCCTGTATATTTGATATCAATCTCATATGAAAATTTTTTGCGGTTTAGCGCTTTCGTTATAGGGAAGTTCCTCTGTATTTCATACCTGACATTCACTTGGCGAATTATTCAAATAAGACAAATAGTAAAACTCGAACTGGAACCAAAGACATGCAATCTTGTTTTTGCCGTCTCATACCATGCTAAATGGATGCCCTAAAGCCAATTATAATAAGTTAAGTGGAAATCAATTAATTCTTTGCTGCATCTGGAACTATAAATCGTGAGAATTGATAGAATTAACTCTTCGGTATCTATTCAGCCTCGTTTTTTCGCTACCTTGTAGTTGGTATAAGACGATAATCCTAGTTATTAATTCGCTGATGCTCCTTTGCTTTTGTTTTATTTCGATCTGCGTAGATTAATTACCTAGTTTCATCAGTTAATTGCGTAAAACAGGTGGTTGGAAAAATTAAGAAGAGCCCTGAGCAGGAGCTTTTGAGCGCTCGTTCATTGGTGGGGCAATTATTATCCGCAAAAAATTCGTCATAAAGAAATTTCGTTTAACAGAAAATTTGTTTCTAAAGTCGGCAATGTCGCGGTCGATTTCAATGATAAATTTAAGTTTATCATTCAAACTTAAGCACTTCCTTCTTGACATTTTTGCACAACTCTTACACTAGCGTAGGTTAGATTGAAACCAAACAGCCAGGGGTGTATTTGAAACTGTTTCAAAAAGGATCTCTCTGCCCGCCGTAATGATTTAGTTTAAGGTCGGGATTATTACGCACGTCCGGCAAAATTTCGGAAAAAAACACACCCTTATACCTCTTACTAATACCCATTCAAAGAGTGATGTTCTTTGAAAATTTCGTTATAGAGAGAATTTACTTCGTTTAGAGAGTGTTTTTAACATGGAATTTGGATTCAAGGTGCAATGTCTTGTACGAAATTCGTTATACAGACGTTCGTTATAGGGAAGTTCCACTGTATTTGCATAAAAATTGCTTCAATGATGGTTAAACAAGCTAAGATTAATTCCACTTCAGTGAAATAAAAGACAGCAAACACTTTAACTTCCGAAGGATTGAACTTAAGGGTGACCATCTATCGGTTAAAATTTGAACCACCAGTAATTTCGAAATTCACATTACTTATTCTATCACTATATTCAGAAAATTATTTCCGCTGAACGAAACTAATCGATTTACGCTTGAACAATGTTCAAAAACAAAAGAATTGCTCAGAAATTGCACGAAAATGTCATAAAACATTTGGTCGCAAGAAAAAACTAACAGGTCGCAGGTTTGTTGCTACAGTTCGCGAAACTCGTTTCACTGTTGATGCGCCAACACGTATTTAGTACGGCTCGTGATCGGAGGCCTCATTGACCCATATTTAATTGAAAATGAGGAGTAGTTGATTAATAGGCCAAATCGGTCGAGTAGTTCTCAAGTTATAACAATTTGAAAGATTATTTTTTGAATATTTGATCAGAAAGAGCACAATTATTATGTAGAAAGTTTTCCATTCTTATTTCGCATACATGCGACATTTTCATTGGTTAGTTGGTGTTAGTACTCCCTCTTCCTTTGTCCATTTCTTACCAAACTTGTTCTTTCGTCTACGAAAAGAGGATCTTTTTCTATGGTGCGTCATTTTCCATAAAGTACTGCACTGCACTACTCACCTGAAAAAATAAGGCGGTTAATAAAAATGCTCTATATCAGAAAACGTAAATAAAACTCGAAATAAAATAGAAAATAAAACCTATGCGAAATTCGAGAAGTCTGGAGATAAAGATGGCCATGCGAGATATTTGTCAACAAGTCTCATGAATTTCAAGGATGGAACTTGAGATTTTGAGATGATAATTCTGTGGTTGAACAGAAAAATGCTGACAGGGTATGATGATAACGATCAGGAATGGTCAGTTGGTAACAGACAATGGTATAAGCGAATATACAGGATGTTTTGTGCTTGAGTCAACTGATAAATCTGATCATTATTATTACTGGCATATTAATTATACAGGGTGTCCCGGAAAATGTGGGAAATCTCTCGGATTCAGATAGAACATAAAAAATGAAGATGACAAGTTCCCATAATTTTTTTTCTTAGCGGCCCTCCCTACGAAGATACGACCTCCTAAATGACGCCACTGGAAATCCATTTTAGTGGAATAAGTTTCAAACTACTCGATATAATTTGATGAAAATTTGATATGATTAATAGTATTAAGGACTTCTTGAATCACCGCACTCAAATTTCATAAGCTTGTTCAGTTTACCAGGGACGGACTGGGTTTTACATTTTAATGCTTACATTTTTAACACCCTGTACGATAAGGTGCTAAAAAACAAATTTGGATCCCTTGAACATTGAGCTAAAGAAAAGGTACTCTTGTTCAGTGTCGATAAAATGAACCGTTTTCGAAAAAAAATAATGAAAGAAGTAAGTAGGTAATTGAAATTTATTCCATTAAAATTAAATTCCAGTGGCGTCAATTAGGAGGTCGTATCTTCGTAGGGAGGGCAGCTAGGAAAAAAATTGTAGGAACTTGTCATCTTATTTTTTTATGTTCTATCTGAATCCAAGAGATTTCCCACAGGTTACGGGACACCCTGTATTTGACACCATCTTGAAGACTGTTATAATAGAAATACCAAAGCTGTGAGCTTCAATTTTTTTATATTCTGACTAATAGAATATACAGGGTGTTTTTAGAGGTGAAGTTTTCCTTGATAGGAAAAAAAATAACTCATCAAAATAAATTATTTCAACAAAAATATTTTTTGACCACGACAATTTCATAATGTGCCCATTATACGTCTTTATGTTCTGCCATAATAATACCCATTAATCACTAGTGACTAATGAGGATTTAGCTGTAATATTTTACTGTTGAAACTGATATTTCTTCAGTGTTTTAGAGTGCCCTAGCTAACAAATATGGGAGGGAATACTTTTTCAATCGAGGGCCAAATCTACTTTGAATATAATCAACTTTTCCTACATAAGATACGATGACAAGTTCATCAAAAAATTACTCATACGTCAACTTGATTTTTTCGACACAATAATACTTCACCTTGTTAATAATAGCAATCTTATACGCTCGTTGCATAATATCTAATATAAAGCACAAATTCATTCTCATGACATTTTGTTCATTTTAAGCGATGTTTTCGACAATTTTCAAAAACTAGTTTCTCAGCTCTTTAAATTTGCCTTAAAACATTTACCTTTGACGAAATATAATCATAAAATCCTTTTGTTTTACTTCAATCGCAGTAAAAACTAAATAATAAAAAATGCAATGTTGCCACATTTCCGCAAAATACGAACAAACCAAGAATTCCAAAAACAAATCGTTTTCCGTTTTATCATTCCCATGATGCAAAAATTCGAATAATCCACATTTGCTGCGTTTATGTGTTTCTGTAATGTCATGTAGTAAAAACCATCTTCTAGCCTAATTAGCGTATTAGCTTTGTTCTAACGTGTATTTTCTGCCGATGAAATTGCACTATTGCATTGGTAATTTCTCCAATTATGAATTTACTGCTAGGGAATGACATGTGATGAATAACTGATGATTAAATGTGATGACAGACAATACACGAAATTTTTATAAGGTTCAATGGTGCTAGAGTTCTCAGGATTCAAGGTTTCTTTTTTCAAGTATTAGCGTGTTCAATTATTGTTATATTAATTTAATTATTAAATCAGTTAGGTGTTAGGATTAATGTCAAGAAAAAATGGAATTATCTACTTAACTATTTTTATTGAATAATATGGTATAAAAAAGTAATTATGAATAGATACTTATTTTTATGATCATTGTATTTTCATGAAATTAAATTGAGTTCGTGGTATGATGACCAAATAAAATTATGTTTTTAAGGTTGTAGCATCGTTCGACCAATACAGGGTGTTTTTAAAATACTTTTGTGGCAACTGGCAGTTATTTTATGAAATATTCAATGAAATCTATGCAACATAGCCTGTAATTCACAAGGTGAAGTTTAGGTGAATGGTCAAAATCACCGAGTGAATAATATAGTCCATGGGCCAGCTCCTGTTTTTCGTAATGATTACTAAATATCTGAATATTTGTGAGTAGCTTCATTTTGAGGAGACGCCCAACTTGTTCCTCTACGAAAATTCTCGATAGTGAGGGCTAATACAGTATGGAAGCGTCGAAAGTATTAAATGGGTGAATGTTCAAGTTTTATTACTAATAGCAACTTTATAAATTAAATCTTGAAACGATTTAATTACAAATTGAAAACAATAATTGTCCTACAAAAATGATGATTCTATCAAAGTGTTCCCCACTCCCAACATGTATCAACAACTAGGCCCAAAAAAATTATTACTAACCGGCTGATTTCTCAACTGTCGCTTAGAAAATATTTCCTTTATTAACTGGTCACATTGTCCTACAAATTGAAAGGTAAGTTTTTTCAGTCCTATCTCAGAAATTGTATCACAGAACCCACAATTAGAAATGATTACTAACAATTGACAATTTCCGAGCGTAGGACTGGAAAAACGTACCACTCAATTCGTAGGACAATGTGACCAGTTCATAAAGAAAATATTTGCTAAGCAACAGTGAAAAAATCAGCCGGTTAGTAATAATTTTTTTGGACCTAGTTGTTGATACATGTTGGGAGTGGGGGACACTTTGATAGAATCATCATTTTTGTAGGACAATTATTGTTTTCAATTTGTAATAAAATTGTTTCAAGATTCAATTTATAAAGTTGCTGTTAGTAATAAAATTTGAACATTCGCCCATTTAACACTTTTGACGCCTCCATACTGTATTAGCCCTCACTATCGAGAATTTTCGTAGAGGAAAAAGTTGGGCGTCTCGTCAAAATGAACCCAGTCACAAATATTCAGATTTTTAGTAATCATTATGAAAAACAGGCGCAGGCCCATGGACTAATAGCCATTATACGTGGGAATTTTCTATTGAAAATTTTGGTTTCAATCTACTACATATCTATTCTTTTTCGTTTCTGTTCTTTCTTTTTTTATGGTCCAAAAAAAAAATTGGTAGAGAAAAAGTTGAATATATCACATATTTACGAACGAACATTTAATAATTCCCCATATTTAAGTTTTAATGTAAAAAATTCCTTTACGCTTTTAAAACGTCTATCAAGAAAAAGTCGAATATATCTGAAAAAGAAAACAAGACCAGCAGTAGTTTCGTATATCACTGGTGCCATGTCAGTATCGAATAAACCACACATGACATGAAGATTAAAAAGTCAGCGGGTGTCAGATCTGCTCAGCTTGACGGCGCCGGCCACTCTCGATCCTTCAGGTAGCCGAAGGATCGATGTTGCGTCCTGAAGGAGAGAGGATGCCAGTCGTAAACCAGTATCTTGAATAGTTAGAGGTCGTTAAAATAATGAAGCACTCGAAACTTTCATTCACGTGCTTGAAGTAAAGATGTAAATTGCACTCGAGAGTATAATAAGGAAGTAATTGCTACTACATTCTCGGTGGTAAGATTTTACTATCCAAATATGAGTTTAAGAGTTGTCAATACATTTTTGAAGATGATTCCTTGAACGGTTTTCTTTAATGAAAAGTATTACTTTAATAAAGGGTGTTTCAAATTGCGCACTTTTCCAATAAGAGATGTTATTTTGATATTCAAAGAAAAATGCCATTTTTCAATATAAATGATCGGATGTTTATTTCATTATAAAAAAGAAGCTTTGCCATTAAAAGTGGAAAATTACATCAGGCAAGTGACCACCACGACCACGCTTACAGGACCATATCCTTTTAACCCTCCGTTAGTCGCGCACGGTCTGTGAGACCGGCCAGACACTTTTTATCCTAATTTTCAGAAATTCAGGGGGCATGGCATCTCCGGCTCCGTCTATCTTTCCGCAAGGATGCGACAGAGAGTCCTTGCGAATCTCATCGTGAAACGTGCTAGTACGAAAAAAATATGTATATCGTGACAAGGTGTGAGAGACCGGCGCGACTACTCCCGTACCCTATTTTTTTATATCTTGATAGTTCGATTGTGCGGTGAGTTTCAGGTGTGTTTGTTCTGTATAACTTATAACGAGGTAAATTCATTGTTCTTTAGCCATGTGGTCTTACGAAAAAGAGCAAGCTCGACTGCAGAAATTACTAGAGGTTTTAGATGAGGAAGAGGATAAAATAGCAAATGACGAACATTCAGGTATTGATCAGTCTGAAGGAAAATTTGAATATTTAGAACAACAACTTGCGAGTGATGACTCAGAGCAGAATATTTCTGATGATGATGAGGAAGAAAATCAAAATAATACACTGTCGTTTTTTTGGCAAAGATAAAGTGACGCGTTGGACAAATTTCCCCCCACAACAAAAAACTGCCTAGAAAATGGCCTTCATTAAGCTAAAATATGTTTGTAGAATCATTTTTATTTGATGAAAGGTGTAACTTTTTGTTATTTCTAGTCTTCAAATCCTTAGAGTTTGATTTTTTCTTTTTATGACTGAATAAAGTAAGGTGTATGAAGAAAATTGATTTTTTTGGAACTTCCCCAATATATTTGCATCAATTCGAAATATGTACCAATCTTGCATTTTCTTGTCACTCAGTCATGTTTTGAAAGACATCCATTTGAATTTTTAGGCAAAAACTCTTTCCACTTAGCATTCAGAGCTCAATGAGTATGCACGGTTTGTGAGACCGGCGCGACTACCTATGTTAAAAATTTTGACGCGACTATTCGAGGGTTAATGAAATTTTCCATAGCCAAATCGCTAAGTGGCTGCCCTATGTGCTCGATAGCCTCACGAAATTCATATTTGAGGTCTTGAATCGACGCTGGGCTATTGGCGTAGACCTTCTCTTTCACGTGGCCCCAAAGGAAGAAGTCGCAAGGTGTTAAATCACAAGATATCGGTGGCCAATTGTGATCAACTCTTCGATAGATAACACGGTCCGGAAACTTTTCCCGCAAAAGATCCATTCACCGTAACTGTTGCTCCAGCCCCATTTTCGAAAAGTAGTAGGTCCAATGATTCCGCCGGACCATAAGACGCACCAAACAGTCACACGTTGAGGATAGAAGGCTTTTGAACAATAGCTCTTGGGTTTTCCGAGCCTCAGATGCGACAATTTGCTTGTTGACGAAGCCACCGAGGTGGAAATGGGCCTCATCCCTCAAGATGATTTTTCGATGAAATTCCGGATCATTTTCATGCATTTCAACGACCCAATCAGCAAAGACACGAAGTTGTTGATGATCGGCCCGCTTGAGTTCTTGTGTCAACTGAACTTTATAAGCCTTAAGACCCAAATCTTTATGCAAAATACGGTGTATTGACGTTTGTGGAATGCCTTATTCCAAAGAACGACGAGGAATGGACAAACCTGAGTTTTCTTCAACACTTTCGGCTACAGTAGCGATATTCTCCGATGTTCTTGAGCGACGTGCACATAACTAACTTGCCTCAACAGCTCGAATTTTTCCACCAATCTCTTTATTGCGGTTCGACAAGGAGCTTCACGACGACCAAAAATGTTCGAGTTTTACGTACCGTCTCTGCCAAATTTTCACCACTTTTATAGTGAATTTTTATAATTCAAATGCATTCTTGAAGCGTGTATCGTTCCATTTTTATTAATGGCGTAGTTTCTACTTGTCAAATGTCGAAAAATGACAGCTTCAATCGTGACATCTACCGAAATAGCGGGCTATTCAAAATAACACCTCTTATTGGAAAACCCCTTAGTGTCTGTATATGACTTTTGTTAATATGGCTTCGACTTAAATGGTAGATACTTTCAATTCATCTGTGCTTTTTCTGTAGCTTTTCCAATGTTCATTTTCGAGACGTTTTCGACAAATTACCATACACTTTTTGAGTTTATAACCATTATGTCAGTTTTTCAAATGCAGCACGTTGTTTGATGATATCAATAAATACTTTCATATTTCATAAAATGGCAGCCCTCGTAGACTTTGCCAGACGTGTCCTATTCGGATCTACTATTTTTTTCATATCGCAGATCAGCAGCCAGCCGTCTGGACCAAAATAATACGCCGAATGTCGCAGGTGCCATGATTATTTCTGGACGAAGACGATGTTATGTTATGTCATATTTTTACCGCGATGTACCAGACAACGTGACTGTCTTTGTACCGAGAATAGACGTTATATAAACAGAGTCGGACGCATTTCTGTCATTGTTGGGAGTTGCCGCGACATACTGCTGAGCTTGTAATGTCGAAAAACAACGCGGACCATAGATATTTGTCTTCTTCTTTTTCAGTTTGGCCACTGTACAGAGTTGGGTTGAAATTGATTAATTAGAGCGCAAGTTTTCTTCAGGGTTCAATAGCACGTGGTTTCTGTAGCAGAGCATTGAAATATTCATTCATTCGGAAAATACAGGGTGTTTCCTAAAGATGCGGCAAAAATTCAGGGGATTGTTCCTTGGACTATTCTAAGAATATTTTGTCCTTTGACGATTATTGAAAAACCTCTTTGTTTCGAAGATACAGGGGAAACAAAATTTTAGATAATAACATTTTATTATGAAAAATGAAAATTAACCCTACAAAAACTGTTGAAAATGACCACCTCTAGCCAGTGTATAGCGATTCATAATAGTCAAAGATAAATGTTAATTGCTGATACATCACAAAACGAATTCAAATGAAAACCGTGTTTAAAACTGTATTCCTTTACCATCTGAACTTATCAATTTCAAGTCAAAAAACTGGCCGTTTTTAGTAATTGGAATGTTGTTAAACAAATTTAAAAATAAATTGTACCTACTTAGTAAACACAGTGCGGTACGACTTTTTATTTTAACTATTATTAATTTTAAAATATGAAAAATGTTGTTCGCCCTGTATCTTCGAAACAAAGAGGTTTTTCAAAAATCCATCAAAGGACAAAACATGCTTAAAATAGTCCAAGGAACAACCCCCTGAATTTTTGCCGCATGTTCAGGAAACACCCTGTATGTATATACAGTGGAAGAAATTTCGTTATACCGAAAATTTGCTTCTATAGTCGGCAATGTCGCGGTCGACTTCACTGATAAATTTATGTTTATCATTCAAACTTAGGCACTTCCTTTCAGACATTTTCACACTAGCGTAATGGTTAGATTGGAACCAAACATCCAGGGGTGTATTTAGAACTGTTTCAGAAGGATCTCTCTGCCCGCCGTAATGATTTATTTTTAAGGTCGGGGATTATTACGTACGTCCGGAAAAATTTCGGTAAAAACCCACCCTTATACCTTCTTACCAATACCCATTCAAAGAGTGATGTTCTTTGAATATTTCGTTATAGAGAGAATTTACTTCGTTTTAGAGCGTGGTTTTTAACATGGAATTTGAATTGAAGGTGCAATCTCGTGTACGAAATTCGTATAACAGAGAAATTCGTTATACAAACGTTCGTTTTAGGGAAGTTCCACTGTAATTTACACCAGATTTAACATCACCAGCTAACTCTATCGCCCTCACCAAAAATTTATTCCCATTCATTCAAAACGCTTAATTCGTTGCGCCACTACGTCATCATCCTCTCCCATTCAAGAAGATATCCCGAAAAAATCGAAACTTTCGCGACCGAACAAAACGACTTCCTTTTTAGGGTCGATCAACTTCCTTCCCCGAAAGTTGGACCATCCAAAGCCGGGTCTCCATCCCAACCAAGGGCCCCGCTGCTATTTCCGGTTAGAGGATGCGAGAGAGCAGATCTCCTCGTCGATCTTCTTTTGTCCGAGCCGTCTGGCGTACATGCCAAATTTATCCACGGTCTCGCAACGCTCAGGAATGTTTAGGAGTTCTCGCCCGGTCTCTCAGACGAGAACGTTGGGATACACCGGCTTGGTAGACTTGAAATTCATATTCGCAATAGGTTATGGGCCGGACGAGGCCAACGGCGGGGTAAAACGGGCGTACGAGGGTTGCCACCATAGAGATAGAATAGTATAGAGTTGCTATCGATGAAATGAAATTGGTATCAGATCCGCCATATTACTGCTATACGTCGAATTTTGACAATCATTTAATTTTTTCTAAAAATAGTGATTTTTGTACCTTTTTCAAGTTAAATTGAGATTTCTTGAGCTTAATAAACAATAATAAAATGGTATCATGCACTGCAAGGCTTTCTTCAGGCAGAGAAGAGACAGATAAGAAGAAAATTAGAGGAAAAACATATCACAGGTAGGGATGAGTACTGAACAGTTCCGCATTCGAAATTTTTGCTAGTATGTCTTGGTAATCTGATATCTTTCTATATGTGTATATTATCGCCTGAAGAAAAATTGTTTATTTGATATTCAATTGACCTTATTTGAACAGAATTGCTAAAGACCCAACACGTCGTATTCCGGGTGAAATTCGTAAACAGAAAAAACTGGCAACTTAATTCAACCCTGAACTTTCGGCCATATTGGTAGGCCACCTAAGCCCCCCTGTGGTTCCATTTTTCCTTACACAATTGTATGTCATAGCGTCTCTTCTCTATTCTATATCTATGGTTGCCACTTATATTTCGGCACAAAAATTGACACCTTATTTCGCAGTTTAGAACTTTTAGAGCGAGTTTGTGAATTAGAATGTTGGGATAAGGTTAGATTTATAAGATTCATTTTTTTGAGAGCTCGTTCTATTCAAACGAGTATCGTTTTGCCCAAACGTTTGTTACTTTCGAGTTTCGAGCCAAAATAGGTCTCAAACGACAGGGTTTGACTCCCTGATGACGAATTCGCGATCAAATTCAATTCTGTTCGCGTGGCGTCCGTAAACACGATAACTTTCGAAAGAATGGTCCTAGAGACTTGAAATTTTCAGGGTGGGTTCGGTTTTTGAATGCCGCGGTCAAGTTCGTTAACCAGTAAAATCGTACAGGTTGTCTCATAAAATATGGCCATTCAAAATTTCTGTTCCTCGATATCTAAGACGGGACGAAACCGATCGAAATGAAGTTTTGGGGCTATATGCAAGATATTCATAAGAAGCCTAATTAGAAATTTTGTGGCCATAGTGTTGGCAGAACCAAAGAAAATTCAATCGGGATTATGAAAGAAAAAACAAAATATCCGATTCGAGTGAAATTCACTTTGACGTCCATTTCGGATAATTCAAAATTGTAAGTTCGATCAAGCTGAAATTTTTTCAGTTAATTGTTCAATACCAATTCAAAGCAGTACGCAAAAATTTTTGGGAGCTGCGTTTATACAGGGTGTTTCCTAAACATGCGGCAAAAATTCAGGGGGTTGTTCCTTGGACTATTTCAAGCATGTTTTGTCCTTTGATGATTTTTGAAAAACCTCTTTGTTTCGAAGATACAGGGCGAACAACATTTTTCATATTTTTAAAATTAATAATAGTTAAAATAAAAATGCGTACCGCACTGTGTTTACTAAGTAGGTACAATTTATTTTTAAATTTTTTAACAACATTCCAATTACTGAAAACGGCCAGTTTTTTGACTTAAAATTGATAAGTTCAGATGGTAAAGGAACAGATTAAACACGGTTTTCATTTGAATTCGTTTTTTTGGCTAGAGGGGGTCATTTTCAACAGTTTTTGTAGGTTAAGTGAAATTCTCATGTAGTTTTTCATAATAAAATGTTATTATCTAAAATTTTGTTTCCCCTGTATCTTCGAAACAAAGAGGTTTTTCAAAAATCATCAAAGGACAAAATATTCTTAGAATAATCCAAGGAACAATCCCCTGAATTTTTGCCGCATGTTTAGGAAACACCCTGTATAGAAAATTCTATCGAAATATCTGAAAAAATTCTTATATTGCATTGAAAAAACGAATTAAAACGCAAATTTTCAAAAATATTGTGAAATCAGAACCATACAATTTCGATATTTTCAGTTGTCGATTTTTCACATCACAAGAATTTGTTGGCCATTTATTTTCACTTCTTCGAGAATTAACAACGCAAAGAAACTTCATCAGCATTCAGCATTGCTATGCAAGACGTTTCGGCAAGCATTCGCCAACCATCTTCAAATACCGAACTTAATCGAAAAATCATTACTGCGTGTTGAATCATCCACGGTGGACGCACCTAGAGGTGCGAAGATCGATCAAAACGACGCTTAAAACCATCAGAACCGAAAAGACGTTAATACAGACTTGAACCCCCCCGAAAAAACAGGTTCTTCAGACCGAATTATAGCACACACTCTTTTAACAGCTATAAATTAAGAACCTATAATCTTCGGCAATGCAACTGTGAGTTATATCCACTGCGCGGCTAGCACTTATTATTTATTAGGTTTTCGAGGCGTTCCTGAATGTATGGGGGCCTTCAGAGGCCCCTCGGTGCATCTGGTACCGATTTTATCGCGGCCGAAGACGATATCGAAGAGGTTTTCGCCGAGGCGTTTAATTATGGGGCGATAATTAACTTTTTCGGGTGTAATTGGAAGTTTTCTTGTGGAACAATGTTAATCTTCCAGCCGAACATACTTTTAACCAGAACAGAATATTTTCTGATAAAAAAACAACGAAAAAAAAAACATTCTAGAAATGCTGTTGTGAAGTCAGAAGCTTTTTCCTGCCAAACGATAACATGGTAATTTCTGAAGAAAATGTTTGAGCTTTTGAATTTCCCAAAAAAAGAAATCAATTTAAAAAAACTTCTCAAAATCCACGGACATCAACAAAATCATTTTTCTCCAACCATCAAAAAATGTTGACTTTTCTGTACTATTTTCAGGTGCAAAAGTCATAAATTCCCTTACCGTACAAAATTGCTCGTTTTTTAGCAACACTTTTAATCCTAGGATTAAAAACGCTACTTTTAATCCTTGGATTAAAAGTAATTGCATTTGACGTCTACTTTACGATCAATATTCACCAACAATACCATATATCCCTGACTATCGACTTGCTATCGCCAAATTTATTTTAATTTGGCTTGGTTGGAGAAAAAATAGTATATATTAAACGGACTAAAACTGCCTATTTTTACTCGCAATTTTGCATTCGCTCGGCTCCGCCTCACAACTGCAAATATTGCTCGTGAAAAAATATGCACTTTTAATCCTTATAATAGAGCACTAGAAAGATAGGTATGCCAGACAGGCTGACTGGGTCAACCATAGACTCGAAAATTACAGATGGTAATGTCAATTTCTCAGTTATTGTGCTCTATTGTTAGTTGCGTGCTTTTTTTTGAAGAAAGTTAATAGAAAGTATTGATTTTTTATTCAAAACAATAAAGTTGGAGACTAGACAGGTAAGCATAAGCATTTATTCGATTACAGATTTCATTTCATTCGAATTGTTCTGTAATTTTCGAGTCTGTGGTTGGACCCAGCATAGCTGTCTGGTATACTCCCCTTTTCAGAGCCTTACTTATAATATAATATACTATTTTCCAATATGGCGCTCAGTAGTCAAACTAATGGTGGTATTCTGCTTTTCTTTACGTATAGCGTACGATTGACCTGTAACTGATCGACTTACAGATTCGTAAATGATCCAATTCTGGAATGGTTCCTGTAACTTTCTTATTTATAGTGTCACTTTTGAACTACTCATCGAAAAACATAACCTTCAATCGTAAGATTTGATCATGGAACTTTATGTATTATGAGTAAATGGTTTTGATTTGGATTTGAATATACATTTATCTGAATGTAGTTTGCGTTTGTTTCTTTCATCAAATGAATTGAAAACAGGAAAGAATAAAATTTCTTGGTTAAAATTGCTGTAGAGCATTTATTAAGTTTATAGTACACTGGTTCTTCAATCTGAACATGTTCACGAACTGGCATGCGGCATTTCTTCAATCTGAACATTTTCTGGGCATCCGGTATTTCAAATGACGCAACCTTTTCCTTCCAATTCTCATAAAGTTCCTTCTTTAAAAAAATGATTTTCAGGCCATGAATATTATTGAACAATGTTTTATCTATTATGATTTTATTCCGATAACAATCCAATAAACAAATCCATATTATTTTCATTCATCTTGAATTTCTTCTATTAAAACGTTGGTGTTCTTCCTAAAATAAACAAACCATTCAACGTAACCTCATAATAAGTCATTCGATAATGCTTTCGATCACCCGTCGAGTAGGTACTCGTAATTATTAAACGATTTCTGTAAGCTACAGATCCCTTAAAGAGGTCCAGAATTGCAATTTTCCTGTAAGCGTATGAAAAGTTACAGATTGGCTTGCAGATTAAAGCAGAATACCACCATTCATCTTGCAGTACAACATAACTTTTAACCAGAACAGAATATTTTCTGATCAAATGAAACAATGAAAAAACATATTAGAAGTTGCGAAGTGAGAAGCTAGAAGCTTTTTCCTGACAAACGATAACACGGTAACTTCTGGAGAAAATGTTTAAGCTTCTGAAATTAGTGTCAATGGATCCTAAAAAAAATAAATCTAAAAAACTCCTCAAAATCCACGGACATCGACAATATCATTTTTCCAATATGGCGCCCAGTTGTCAAACCGAGACCGCTCAATATGTTTCTATGCTCGTTGCAAAAACTTCATTAATAGTTCAAGCAAACCGCGAACAAGCGTACGTGCTTAACAAAGTATTAGTTCAAATAGACAATGAGAAAAAATTTATGGATAATCCGAAACTTCAAACACCTGCGGTTTTTCAGCAGCACAGCTGTTTCGCGGTTTCAAGATCGCGGTTGGCCGTGAACGTGATTCTTCTGTTTTTCGCACGCCATGACACACCTGGTAAATCTAGATTCGTTAATTAGAATGGAATGAAAAAAAGGAGGAAAAACTGTGTTGATTCGACATAAAAACCTTTCTATTGAATTTGAGACTATTTATTCCTAGTATTGATGACACATTTGAAACTGATTGATCGTCATATGACCAACATATAGCAGCAGATTTCTTCTTATCGGATATGGAAAAATAGAATTATATATCAAAACCCTCGCTTCAACCACAGAGACTATAGGCAAATCAAGCTAATCTTTAATATTGACGTGATTCTTTCATTTTGCATTGTGTTGTCGTGATTTATATGAATATTTAACATTATTAATAATTTTTAAGTATAATTCATTCAAATCGCTATTGTTCAGTTCCTCAGTGTTCTTCCTGAGAAAAAAAGAATTCCAAATACATATACATTTCCATGCCTTTCCTCAAGCTAGGGATAAATTTCGTGTTTAGGTAGAAGGGAAATCGAGGAGTGAAATGACAAAGTGTTGATGGATCGACGAAAAGCCTGGCAACAAAGAAAAACCCACTAAAGAATGCTCTTGTGAAGAAAAAAATACTATTTGAATATAATAAAATGAAGTTAATTCAACTATTCAACAAACAAAATTGTTTTCCTTAATTTCCTCAACAGCCTTTTAACCTAATTCATCTTTCACTATGGCTGATATGAATTGAAACAAATGATGACACCCACCGTCTTCACAGAAAATAAAAATATAATATACACAGTAATACTCTCTATATATTTTGATATTATTGATGAAAAATCCAGATTTTAATGAAGCAGATATACACATAAACAATACAACCAAATCCTTCCATGTCAATATTAATAGTTCTACGAATGACCGCCGTGGCGCTGCATCCCTATTTTCAGACGCCTATTCAATCCAGCTTTTTAACCCGGCATTTCTCACTTTCTTCGGCGCTACGACCGGTCACAGAAATGTATTCATATCGTATACCGCTCCAGCTCGCCAGACCGCTCCAAAACGAAACAAAAAACGCTGAAATGCGAGGTAACAATAGAATTTAAAATGACAGCAATGGCAAGTGGAGGTTCTCCTCTCGCGCAAAGGCTTATAAAGAAGAAGAAGAAAGGCCGGTCGCGGTCAAGTTTTCAAGATGAAGGCGCCAGATATTCGAGGGACTGCCATATAAACGATTCAGAACCGGGCAGAAAAAGAGATCGGCCGTTGATACCGTGAGCCAGGGGCCGTAGAATGGTCTGTGGTGCGCGCACGGAATCTGATATGGAACCATCGAGGAGATGGGCGCTGAAAGCGTGGTTTTTCTCTGGTCGGGTATGACGTTCATAGAAATACGTATGGTGATGAATTTTTGAGATTGGGGGAATGTAAGCGGTGTGGGTTTTATCGCGATTTTGTTCTTTGTGAGGATGTTAGTTATTCGTTCGATGGAATGTTAAGCGTACTGTTCCGTTAAGAATCTCGCAAAATTACTTAACTACCCCATATACCAAAAAACTCCATACTGCTAACGTGAAATAAAAGTTGAAGCAATCTAGTTGCCATTTCCGATCGCCTCTTCAATCATCTGCGCATGTGCATACTCGAATTTTGATAAGACGTGAAAAATTGAGGTTATGTTCCGGCGCCTGCGCAGTTTATTCATAGGAACATTGTCCTACGTGATCGCTGCTGTAATTTGTAATAGAGATGTGGATCCAAGTTACCGGTATAGAAGTTTATAAGTAGATATATAGTCCATTCATGACAGTTTGAGCGCATAGTAGGCGTTTGTTTATATATCTGAAGTTGGCAGTATTTGCTGTCATAAACGTAAAATAAAATCAACGTTGCTGAATGTACCCGGCCTCGTCCGACCAGCTTGCGAGTTATCAGAGAACTCTATGCAATATTGACAACATTGCGTATCAATCTAACAAGAAAATGAACAACATAAACTAAAATTTTAATATACACAGTGGAACATGCCATATTGTCATGGCCAACCGACGGCTCAACCTTTCGTGAATGGTCTATAATATGTGAAAAACCCAAACTGCAAATGGCCGCCGTTTGCCTCAAATGACAGCAAATACTGCCAACTTCAGATAAATAAACAAACGCCTACTATGCGCTCAAACTTTCGTGAACGGACTATAGTTATTATTATAAATCTATGATGAACTGGTCCCGAACCACCGAATATTGAAATATAACCGAAAATATTAGACCGTGAGTGACAGTTCGAAATCCATAGAATATGTGCCAGTTATCGACAAATAGTTATATGATTATCGACCCCGCTCCGCTGTCCACCTCTGTGGTCCTCCCCGCGACCACGGTACAACCGACGATCATAGAAAAATTCGTCTCGCACCACCGATAATTCTTAGCCGCCAGAGATAAGACGCAAACCGTGACGTGGACGATCGATTTGCATCGAACCGTCCAAATCTGATTATAATAATTACAGGGCGAGCCCACCAAAAACGCGTCCCAAAACGACTACCAGTCTTGGAAAATAACCTCGGGAATTTATAATTTCGGTGCCTGAGGGCGACCCCGGAGTCACGAGTGGGCTGGGTTCCGTATTCAAATCCGAAAGCGGCCGATCGAGAATAATTTTTTTTGGTCGGTCCGCAATTATCGTTATTAGAGACGATATTATAATTTTTCCCGTATCGACGTTTAAGTTAGGACATAAATATCTCCCACACGCGCGTATCGATGTAATCGGGCAGAATTGGACGGTTTTCTATGGACGTTTATGTTCTGTGATTATCGATGTTGGTGAAGTCACGGTGGAAATTTGTTTATTAATGGCGTCGAAGCGGTTTTATGAAGTGAATTGCTCGATTTATATTTAAATTTATTGTGAGGAATTGTTAATGGACGTTTAAAATAACGATTATTAGCTGGGGAGAGAATTTTCTTGAATTAAGTTTTACGTAATTTATGCTTCAGATTGTACGATCATTTGCAACACATTAACGTATGATTTTTTTTTCTGAAATACATTTTCTTACAAGAAGTTTGGAATTATTCTACCAATTTGTCACGTTAACAAACTATCCAATTATGCACTTTAAATTTAAAACTAAATCGAAAACTTTAGGTAGTTCATAATCAACTGGGTATATGGATTTTTCTGTCAATTATCAATGGAATTGTCAGTTCCGCATGAAGTCTGTAGGTTACCTACGTCCCTTTCTAAAGAGACTATAACACAGACAATGGACATTTACAAAAGAAACGATTTTTGATATTATAAACCCTCAAGCAAAGAGCATTCGCATTTGTGCAGCCCTAACCTCACAATCGAACGACTCTCTTCGATATCTCCTTATTTACGACATAACTCTATGGTTGGACTGCTGCGTTCCATCAACAAACGGAGAAATCGGTAAAAAACCTCGCATGCCCGCGGCAGGTATCAGCGAATAATTCCGATACCGAACAAAATATACAAGAACGTCTTGAACATTCCACAATGCCTGCATATCGCCTTAAACACACGTCGGGCATTCGCGCGAAACGCGATATCTGATTCTGTGGATACCTGTTCTTCTTCTCGCACAATGGTCTCGAGAGCCCGGACACAAAGGAACCCCTGGGACAGTAGCGGCTCGTGACTTGTTAAAGGATCAGAGCTGCAGAGTATATCAATCATTGTTCTCCTTAATAAACCATGATACAATGATCCCAATATTAACAAAAAATGTTAACATGAAAAACCCTACACGATTTTTTTCTCAAAATCTTAATCGTTTACTCCTTTGCAATTCTATTTATGTTTTACCGAAAAGTTTTGAAATATAAAGATCTCCTTCTGAGTATTGTAGTTTCTCTGTCCATAAGTATACTTTGATTGAATAGCAATTATGATTGTTTTTGCTTATTGATCAAAAATAAACAATTTATCAAGAGAATAACTGTTCTCCTTCAGAGTAAAAAGTAAGCCTAGAGATGCCTTCACGCATTTGTTGACGCAGCCAAGGAGAATCTGTTCCTGAACGCGAACAACATTCAGCGTTGCGAACTTATGCCGTATCTTTATTCCGTATTGGGATAATTGGTCTACGACTCCTCTATTATGCTACTAAAAGCTTGAGTCTTCTATAGACAATTATGTCAGTTTGGCAACACCGTTCTCTTGCTGTATAGTTGTTGGAAGAGTCGTGCTCACATTTTAGTTTCGATTTGACGTTTATAAACTCAATTATTTTACTGATTTTGGTGGCAGTTTATTGTTGCTTAAGAGTATTCCGGAAATTATAGCTATGGTAAAATAACGAAAATGTTGTATTATATCCAGAAATTGTAGAAATGAAGTCTAACCTGTTGTTTACTTCACCCCAGTTCGGCAGTAAAATGGTTTCCATCTCGCTTTAGAGCTTGGTTGATTACAATGTTGTACTATTTATGCGTAGGGGCATCTCTATGTTACTTCTTTCTCTGAGATTAACGATGATACTTATTGAATCTGATAAATCATCACAAATTCAAGCTTAGCAATTTTTCAGACCTTTTCTCGTGCCAGCAAATTGGTGAGGATTTAAATCATAAAGTTATGAGGATAGCGAAGCATGGGGATCAACGGATTCGTCTTAAAATTCAACGGAGATCTGTCTTAAGCCGATCTAATGAATGGGATATTTCGTTTATATTTCGGGAGACGACGTGGTGACGATTTTTTCGAGATGAGATGAGTTTTAGACAAATTCCTACCTGGATTTGTTGATGCTTGTATCAGAATGTGCAGAAGCTTACTTTTGATCTGACAAAGTTTCAAAATTTTAGATGATCATTCTATGTATTTATATTGAAATGGACAACAGACTGAAAAAAAATATGCAATTCATATTCGATACTGGTCGTTTAAAGAGAAAATTATGAAAGTTTGAAATATCGAGTTTTGGGGAAACTGCCATTTGAACGACCAAATTCCAAACGCTGGCAGATATCGATTCGAAAGTATTTTGTTCTGATTTAGCTACCTTGAAAACCTATAAAAACATACCAGATTCAATGAAGTCTGCCCTTCTTTTCAAATGAATTCAATTTATAGATTTGGCATTTTTCATTTTCGAGTTGCGTTTGAGGCGTCTGGATAATACAGTTCGCGAGGTATCGATTGATTTTCTACGTCAATCGATTCTTTAGACCGGACTCAGTAATTGTTCTTGTAAATCTTACAGTTTTATTGCAATTTTTTCTATTTGAGAACAGGTGCTGTAGCTCCGCAGTTCCAACGCACCACCCGCCACTGCCCTCGAACCGGCTTTACCGTGGTCGATTCGAGACGGAGCCCTAGCCGGGGCACCTAAATCATTTGTACTTCTGACACCTCATTAAAGGACCGTAGCGCCGTCCCGGTGGGGCGAAGGTACCATCAAAAACAGACTTTTAATACTGCCCCGGCTCGGATTTTACGTAATTAGCTGTCAAACGGAATGAGGTTATATGTCAGTCGCGGTCTCGATGGGTTTCTGTGGTCTTAGCTTAGTAGACGCGGTCATCGAGATAATTAAGAGCGGGTGGCGTGACGGATTAGGGTTTTTTGTGGTCGGGTGTGGGAGCATAGATGATTGGGAAAGAAGAAGATGAAGGTTTTAGAGATGAGTGTATGGGATCTTGATGGAATTTTTTTTGAAAAGAAGTGTACTGGGGGTGATTCCTGAATAATGTCGTGTTCGCGATTCGACAATTCAAGAATCGACCCCCTGGAACCGAAAATATCAAAATATATGGTTAAATGGTTCTTATTTTACAATCCATTTGAAAATTTGCATGATCATTCACTCCGCCGATTTACTCAAACTCAATTTCATTTAAAACGAGAGTTTTTTTTCGATACCTATAACGATATAGGTACTTTTCTATGGATATATTAACGCAACTCTCACAAATTTTTGCGTACCTACTGTTTTGAATTGAATCGAAGTGACAAATTCTGAAATATTCGAAAACAACTTGGATCTGATTATGCGATTCTGTTGAAATTTTGCATGAACATTCAATATATCAATCTTCCATCTCAAAATTAATTTCATTCGGACGGACCCACGGATAGATTTGAATTCGACCACGCATTCGTCATCAGGGTGTCGAACCCTATCGTTTGAGACCATTTTCGGCACAAATTTCGAAAATTACAGACATTTGGCAAAACGATATAGGACACGTTTAAGTAGATTGAGCTCAAAATGGGTCATTATTGATAAATTTCGTGTACCTACTTCTTACAAAATTCTAAATATTATCGATGCTACTAAGAAGAACGAAAGAACTAAAATTAATTCTTGTTATAATAGTATATTATTATGCAACGAGCGTATAATGACAGGTATTATTCGCGAGGTTAGGCCCAAATCACCGAGTGAATAACAGCCATTATACGCGAGTAGCATACTATACTTTATCCACGACTACTGAATATATTTCTTGAAGATTTTAACATTTGGCGACCGCGACAAGACCCTCCTATGACAAGCGTGGAAAAAGTCAAGTTGACCCATGAGAAATTTTTGGAGAACTGGTCATGATATATTTTGTAATAAAAAAAGCTTCAATTGATATAATGAAAGTAGATTAGGCCCTCGATTGACAAGGTATACCCATACTTGTTAGTTGGAGTACTTTAGAATACTGAAGAAATACCAATTTAAAGAATATTATATCAAAGTTAAATCTATCAAGCATCTGACAGCAGTGAATTATAATCTCATCATTTCCTGTGATTAATAGGTATTAAGGCCTAGCACAGAGACGTACAATGGACGGATTTTACAATAGTCATGGATAAACGATTTTTCGATGATATTTTGTGTTCTTTAATCGTAAAATATTCAAAGCAAATTCCGAATGAATAGATACTTCAAAATGGATGAAAAGACTTACGACTGTTAAGCACAAATACCCAAAAGAAGTCAGGTAAACTAGCCGCAAACCCCAAAAACCAGATGTTTTACCGAATTCTGGTATCGGCAGACAAACGTTTCGCTTTCAATACTGAAATCGCAATTGCCCATTTCAAGAACATGCATAAAACCAAAAATATGCGGTACTCGACTCCAATATTCCATGTATAAAATAATTCGCAATTCCTTTGATTTTTACTGCCGCTTCGAGTACTTTTATTGTTCACGGTGAATACCTTGGAACAAAGGCACTTTTACGCGCGATATTCCTTTGAAATTGAGTTAGGAGAAGGAATTTAAACGACCGTGTTTTATTCTGAAAAACTATAAATCAAGGAATTCGTTTTTCGTTATTGGAATGCATCGAAATTTTGAGATACAACCGATGGTTAATTTCAGGATGCAATTTAAAGAAACATTGAGAATGTAATGCGCATTTTACAGCGTGAGCAGCAATCTAACATACAGGGTGTTTCTTAAACTAGAGGTACAAACGATGAGTGAAGATTCCTAGAATTATATTTGGAAAGATACCTAACAAAGATGGAGAAAGGACTAATTTGGTAGTAAAAACTTCATCGGACTGGTTTATATCAAGAAAATAATAAATACAGCGGAACTTCCCTAAAACGAAAGCGCTAAATCTGCAAAAAAATTCGATATAAAGAAATTTCGTTATACAGAAAATTTGTTTTTATGGTCGGCAATGTTGCGGTTGACTTCACTGATAAATTTAAGTTTATCATTCAAACTTAAGCACTTGCTTTTGGACATTTTAGCACAACTTTTCACACTAGCGTAATGGTTAGATTGAAACCAAACAGCCAGGGGTGTATTTAAAACTGTTTCAGAAGGATTTCTCTGCCCGCCGTAATGATTTATTTTAAGGCGGAATTTATTACGTACGTCCGGAAAAAAACCAACCCTTATACTTTCTTACCGATACCCATTCAAAGAGTGACGTTCTTTGAATATTTCGTTATAGAGAGAATTTACTTCGTTTTAGGGGTGTTTTCCACATGGAATTTGGATTCAAGGTGCAATGTCGTTATACAGAGAAATTCGTTATACAGACGTTCGTTATGGGAAGTTCCACTGTATATGCGAAAACTCATTCATAATTTTCGTAGAATTATTGATTTTATTCACGACTATTTAGTAATCTACCCATTATACGCATGGCAAAATAATGCGCATTAATCACTAGTGAATAATTAATTATTATTCATTGCTGTCAGATGCTTAATGGGTTTAGCTTCGATATTATATTATTCAAACTGATATTGCCAGTGTTTTCGAGTTACCTAACTAACAAATATGGATGCGACTACCTTTTCAATAGAGGACCAAATCTACTTTGAATATTATCAACTTTTATTTCAAAATATACAATGACATGTTCATCAAACATTTACTTATAATGTCAACTTGACTTTTTCTACACAAGTAAAAGAAGGGTCATATTATTATATGGCCGCCAAATGTTTAAAGTTTCAAGAAAAATATTCAGTAGTCGTGGATAAAGTATAGTATTTTACTCGCATATAATGGCTATTATTCACTCGGTGATTCAGGCCACTGGCCTGAGACTCCTAGCCTAAACTTCACCTAAAAATTTGACATTAAGGTGACACTTGATTCAAACTATCTGTGACAATGTTCCAAGACGTTTATTGACTTAAGAATATTCACCGGTAAGACCATTATTCACTGAAGATTTCAAATCTGACAGATATTTGAGCATTTTTATTGTTCTTATGGGAACAAACACGAAAAATAACGAAATAATACAATTTAAATACATCCTGTTATGTGTTACAAACGAACTATATAAGAAGATAAAAATAATAATCATCCTTCACGTAAAAACTTCTTACGTCAAAAGTTCCGACGTTTTTCATCATTTTTTCCAATTCTGGGTATTTCGAAACGCAAACCCATAAATACACCCATGTACCATGGCATTATCTAGTACTAGTACGACAACTCAATTATTTTGTTATATCTCACTTGTAGCTGTCGTTGAAACAACGTCAACCCGAAACGAAACAAGTATGATTTATAAGTGCAACAACCATAGAGTTTTTTATTTTTGGTTGCGACAGTGGCTGATTTATAACAGCGGCAATTTTACATGTTACGCTGCTAAGTTTGGAGCGTAGTAAATTGTTGAGTCACGATTTGTGTCCCCCTTGTTTTCGATATTAAAAATTTGTTATCGTTATCTAGGCGGCGAGAGAACTGACCCTGAATTTTGGAGGTTGAATTTCTATGCTGTCGAGTTCTTGAAATTGTGTTTCTTTATGAGCCTTAAGACCCAAATCTTTATGCAAAATACGGTGTAATGACGTTTATGGAATGCCTTATTCCAAAGAACGACGAGGAATGGTCAAATCTGGGGTTTCTTCAACACTTTCGGCTACAGCAGCCATGCTCCCGGCTGTTCTTGAGCGACGTGCACGGGTTTTATTCTTCACATCACTAACTTGTCCCAACAACTCGAATTTTTACACCAATTTTTGTTTATTGCGGTCCGACAAGGTGCTTCACGACGACCCAAAAATGTTCGAGTTTTACGAACCGTCTCTGCCAAATTTTCACCATTTTTATAGTGAATTTTAATAATTTCAATGCGTTCTTGAAGCGTGTATTGTTCCATTTTTATTAATGGCGTAGTTTCTACTTGTCAAATGTCGAAAAATAACAGCTTCAAACAAAGCATCTACCGAAATAGCGGGCTATTCAAAATAACACCACTTATTGGAAAACCCTTCAGAAACTGGTGAGTGTAAATTCTGTGGGAAAGAGGGGGTAAGTCCTGTTCCCTTTTTCTTACAAAATGCGTCGCCATTGCGAGGATGTGCAAAGAATGTCTTGGACAGGGGGAAAACTAAGCTGATTGGAGGAATATAAATCAAGAGTGAAATATAGGGGTCATACGCCCGCTCTTCATGAACAATAACAATTTTGTTGGAAAATCTATACAAATACATATTATAAAGAGAAAAGATTTGTATGTTTGTGGGTTTGTGGCGTTGATACGAGTTAACTCATAAGCTACTAGACCGATTTCAATAATTCTTTCACCCTTAGAAAGCTACAATATCCCTGTGTAACATAGGCTATACTTTTCACCCGAGAAAATCAAGGAAACCTACTATAACTTCAATGATAATAAATAGGAGAACCAAGATCAGCCATGATCAGCTATATTCAGGTGCGCTGCAAAAACCGTAAGACGTACATGGAAACAATGTATGGCGGAAATGTACCTCTTCAATAGTTCTACAAAAAAGTCCGCGATAGCATATATCTATCTTTCAAGGTTTACTCGGTATCACCTTTTAAAGGTAGCCGAATGTTTCTCAAATTATGCATTATTTGGGAGTATTTTTATGAATACGCTATTGATCCTTATCCAATTAAATACGTCGTTCATACCCAGTATTTAATTTAGAACGAAATTGCCTCTTACATCATTCAATTATGATGAATACATCAAAAGATATGGCAGGTTGAAGATGAAATCGCACCAAAATGCGTCTCCGAGGTAGGCACTAGGCGGGTAGGAGAAGATACCGAAATGTGATGTATGAATGTATTTTGGATTGCCGATGCCCGTATGTTTATGATCACAAATCAGATCAACAGATGGCGCTGTAGTCGTTATTCAGGTTATTCATCTACTCTGCAACTAAACGGCTGGATCGAATTGAATGAATTTTTGTGTATACAGAACAACGTCTGTTGGGTCTGCTAGTATCTAAGAAAAATAAACACCTGCGCATCCAGTGAACTGAGTTCCACCTAAAACTGATCCAACATCTCCCATTCTATGTTCAAACAACTCGAAACGTCAAAAATTACAGGTATCTGCACGATTTATCTAACAAATCGATTTCGCCTCGATTCTATGGTCTCGGGCCGCGTTCCATATACGCCTCCGTTTTCCCAGCGTTCGAAAATAACGAGAAACGCTGCAGGTGGTACAGAACAAACGGATTTCGCCCGAGGGCGAAAAATATGGATATGGCAATTTTAAAGCAGCTCCCAAGTAAGTATACCGCGATGACAAGAACGAACATAATACTTGATTAACAACAACAACGGTAGAAACAACAGAACGCGCTAGATGGAGATTTCACGTTGGTACACATGCGATTAGAAGCAGATTTATGGTTGGCATTAGAACAAATACCAAAGTCCGATGCATAGATAAGCGCACAGAAGAAGATAGATAGTGCTGCTTGTAATTGTTAACAATGGCCTACAACAAGTGGTAAGTTGCCAGAATGCCTGGGGATATTTGGAATTATTACCTATACAGTATAGAGCGCGACCTACTGCAATTTGCATCGTTAAGCCTTGTTATTATCGATGCATCTGGAGGTTTTTATAATTTTGTCGTGGTTTTTGAACGGATTTTATCTTGTGTTTCAGTTTAGATATTATGGAGTTAGGAAATCTGATTATCCTATTGGAATTCTTCAGATCGTTTGTTTTATGAAAAACAGCACTCAAGAACAGCCGAGAATATTGCTGCTATAGCCGAAAATGTTGAAGAAAACTCATGTTTTTCCATTCCTCATCGTTCTTTGGAATTAAGCAATTGGATAGTATTGATCTGGACAACGTTTACTTTCAAGACGGCGCTTTGTGCCACACAAGCAACGGAACCATTGATTTTTTGCGGGAACAGTTTCCGGACCGTGTTATCTCTCGAAGAAGTGATCACAATTGACCACGAAGATCTTGTGATTCAACAATTTGCGACTTCTTCCTTTGGGGCCAATAGCCCAGCGTCGTTTCAAGACCTCAAAAATGGAATTCGTGAGGCTATCGAGGACATAGGGCAGCCACTTTGCGATTTGGTCGTGGAAAATTTCATTGAAAGGATGTGGTCCTGTAAGCGTGGCGTGGTGGTCATTTTCCTGATATTATTTTCCACTATTAACGGCAAAGCTTCTTCTTTATAATGAAATAAACATCCGATCATTTATATTGAAAAATGGCATTTTTCTTCGAATATCAAAATAACACCTCTTATTGGAAAACCCTTTAGTTCGAGACCATTAGTCGCTTGATTAATAACCGAGTTGATTACAAGATTTTTCCGACGATCTCAACATGAATTGTGTATGAATTCTTGACTGAAATACATTCTCATTTTGCACAAGACCGAGCACAAGACATACATTTGACATAATGAAATTTCTATGATTTTATGTTCCAGTAGAGTTTTGACATTTCTCGTAGTGCTTCTGAATACTTTGTGTACGGTTGCCATGAGGATTGCACATTAAAATAGCATAAATTGAGCATTAAAATCAATGTTCAATTTCGTACACATTAAAATCACATTTTATTTTGAGGTCGGCGAAAAAACAATAAAAAGACGTGTTTCAAACTATCAAATTGACCAATTATTTTATACGTTTCCTCAAAGTACCAATCATAAGATAATATAATAAAATATAATAATGAAAACAATATCGAAAAAAAATAACTTTTCAAGTAATGTAACAAATAATTGATACTAAACTGACGTACTCCACTAAATTCCAAAGTTTTATACCTCCGATGTATCAGACATCTCGTGATTTTTTGAAAAAAAAAGTGCGATTGGGAGATATGCAATTTAACCCAATTTCGTAATATTTGTGATCGTACTATCCATTGAAGTATAGACGAAAGAAAAAAATCTATACATATAGGTAAGGTTCTTATCTAATCTTTTAGCTTAACGAAAAAGAGGACGTTATGTAATTTTTGATAGTGGAAAACTATGTTTCGAGGGAAATGATGTCAATGTGATTTTCAAGTAAAAAAAAAAGCTGAAATAGATAATTTGATTATTCGTGTAAACTATTTTCATTTGAATTGAAAGAAATGTGGTGAACTCTTGAAATTATGAGTATTTTACTATTTACTTTTCATTGCAGTCATGTTGCGTCAAAAAGAATGGACAATATTTAAAATCTACTGTGAAATAATCATCAGAATCAAGAAAATGTGAAATTTTTAAAATATTAGAATTAAAGTCTCTACCATGTGACACTCATCTAAATTCACTATATCACACACGTGTTTCTTGAATAATTGATGTAGATTTGAATTCATATCTAATGCCAATTGAAAAATCACAGTTTTGAACCTGAAAGTATTAAGATTAATTTTCCATCGATATCAAAATAAAAGGTGATTTGAATGTGTACGAAATCGATCATTAATGACCCATTTCAATGCTCAATTTCTGCTATTTTAATGTGCACGAAGTATTCAGAAGCACTACGAGAAATCTCAAAACTCTACTGGAATATAGATACATTAACTATTAATTTTTCAATTATACTCGTCAAAATTGATCTGATTGCTCAGAATGAATCATGAATCAGGAAATCTCCCTCTGGGAAAAGGGAAACCCTTAAATTTTCCTATCAGTACTGGAGAATTTTCAAGTGTAACTTAGTACACAATTGGTCCAATCAATATTTTCAATCTGCAAGTGAAAAAACTTCCTAATTCAAATTCGTATAAGTGACAACTACCGGAAATACTTGAATTACAACACTCTCGAACTATATCCGTATCATTCTCATTCAGAATACACTTCTGCAACCTTCAAATGAAACAATTCCAACGTAAAAACCTCAATCAAACAATATTAAAGTGCCAAGAACAGACCCCTGCAGAACACCCTCCACATATCCAAAGATCAACCTACCACTATGCTTTTTGGCCCTCATAGTCCTATTCCTCCTCCTCGAAGGGCTCATCTCGGCAATAAATACAGGGCGTTCCAAAAAAAAAACCTTACACACAAAACTTCGTATCACAGTGGACCAGATAACCGGGTCTAAACATCCATACTAAAACACATCGTTATATCGTCTAATTACAGATCGAATCGAACATCTGCGACACTCCACCGATTGGCATTTGTTTATCCAAAGTCGTCGTACACACGTAACTCGCTCGTAGTGGGCGTAAATGACACATTTCGCGAGAGAGCTGATCTCGGAGCGCGTGAGCGTCGGGGCAAAAATGGACGTGGCCGCTCGCCGAGTATCTGAGCGAGACTGGTGTTGCGGCGGGGTCCGCAGGTTGTTATAGGTTAGAATCTCGGTGCGACGGCGAAAAAAAGCACGGTACGGTTCGGCGGCGGTGGGGAGGGGTCGCTATTGTGCCTGTTGGTGTCTCTTCGCGGCGGGATGCTGCGTTTGTCGGGCGCAAAGGTGTCGCGGTCTGGTTAGGTGTAATGAGCGGTCGTTTGAGCGGCGTGATTTTTATTGGCACTTCCGTGTGGACGAAAGTCGCGTCTGGGGGCGTGGTTAAGCGTGATGTGGTTAGTTTTTGGGTGGTTTTGATTTGTTGTTGAAGGAGTAGGGTTGGGGATAAAAAGGATTCTTCGATATTTTGTTCAAGATAGGATATATTTAATGATGTACGGGGTGTCCTAAATTCGTTGTCTAGTGAGGGGATGTCAGAAACCGATGAGCTAGAACAAAATGTAATAAAGAAAAATTGATAACTTCAATGAATTCTGCTGAAAAAAGTGCCTGTATAATGTTTTAGTTTCATGTTTATAACCTCAGTAAAAAGGAAGTTATGAGACCTTTTCATTTGACGCCATTTTCCAATTTTCTCTAATAGCTCAAAAACGGTTTCTCTCAAAATCGAGCCCGTAAAAGTGCCACACTTTTGTTCAAGCTGATCGGGTTTCTGAGATCCTCTCACTAGGCAACGAATTTAGGACACCCGGTACAGTGGAACTTCCCTATAAGGAACGTCTGTATAACGAATTTCGTACGAGACATTGCATCTTGAATCCAAGTTTCATGCTAAAAACACACCCTCTAAAACGAAGTAAATTCTCTCTATAACGAAATATTCAGAGAACATCACTCTTTGAAGGGGAATTGGTGAGAAAGTGTAAGGTTGGGTTTTTCCGAAATTTTCCGGACGTACGTAATGAATCCTGACCTTAAATTAAGGTGAGCACAGAGATCCTTCTGAAACAATTTCAAATATACCCCTGGCTGTTTGGTTTCAATCTAACCATAACGCTAATCTGAAAAGTTGTGCGAAAATATCTAAAGGCAAGTGCATGAATTTGAATGATAAACTTAAATTCATCAATGAAGTCGACCGCGACATAGCCGACTATAGAAACAAATTTTCTGTAGAACAAAATTTCTTTATAACGAATTTTTTCTGCGGATTTAGAGCTTTTATATAGGGAAGGTCCACTGTATTCCTCTCTTTGAATTTCACCAATCAAAAACGCGCAGTTTTGAAATAAAAATGGTTTCTATAGGAAAAAACTGTATGGCAGCAGCTGTCAGCAGTTTTTTGAGGTTCATTCAGAATAATCTGTTAGTCATGAAATAGTTTTGTGAAATATTATTCGGGTATCTCATTTTTTTTGTGGAAAAAATCGAAAAAAAAACAATGAAAAGTAATATTTTTTATCAAAAAGTATACGAGCAGGTGCAAAAATCCTCGTCTGTGTTGCCACCGTCACTCATGCTTCTGGTTGAAATATTACTTTTCATTGTATTTTTTTCGATTTTTTCCACAGAAAAAATGAGATACCCGAATGATACTTCACAAGACTATTTCATTTCATTTCATCATCAGATTTATTCTGAACGAATCTCGAAAAAACTGCTGGCAGCTGCTTTTTTGTGCAAAATAAGAATGAATTTCAATGATCAATTCATGATGCGGCCGACGAAAAATCTTGTAATCAATTTCTTTCTTTAATTTAACGGTCAATAAACTAGTTGATTATATAACTATTATTCTTATAATGTTAAGTTTAGAACATAACATATTTTTTCAATCTGTACCTGCCACCCTGTATATCTATATGTCGAATATAAATTAAATTCCTCATCCTTTAAATCCAACATCTACAAATCCCGAAATATCCACCAGTAACGCAGTTCTTATTCTCACAAAAGCGAAATATTTCTAAAGATCTACGTTCATCCACTTCCCAGAATCCCATACGAGACCCTGGGTGCTAAAATCCGATTAAAAACTTCAATAACGTGGCACAATTCCACACAAAACCAAGTCTTCGAGCCAGGCCGTCGTAGTAAAACCAGCACACAATGCATTTCTGTGATATATTGCCTGCTCTGTGGGCCGGTGATGGCAACAACAAGTGTTGGCCGTCTGGCAGACAGGTTCTTAACCGATAGGGAATTTAAGGGCGATATTGGCTCGACATGGCTAGGTGTTATTAGAATGCTAAGCAACCAGATGTTCTTTTATTTCTTTGTGTCCGAAAAGAAAAGTTATTTTTGTCCCACGCGAAGGGTCAGTTTTGTATGTGGGGATTTAGGTTTTTTTTCTTGTGGGACCCATCAGGGTGATTGTAGAATTTTCAATAGACCCGTTGAATGACTGCTTGTATTGAATCCTAAGGAATGTTATACTATTCTGATTGATTCAATACAGGTGGCTTCATACTGCAAATAAAATAGAAAAAATACAAAATTTAAAACTTCTCGGAAAACCGGGTTCTTTATAAATGATCATATTATTCTAACGTATGATACCAGAGCACAGGGCAAAACCTCAGTAGAAAAAAACCCTGCCTCGCCGTTTTCACAAAATTGAAACTTAAAACTATTCGAATAAATACCTTCAGTATTCAGATACAAAATACGTAATTCTTGCTCTTGGGACAAGAGGGTGTTTTAAACCAAGTATGATTTTTTAATCTTCTGTTCTTTTAAGAGCGCTACAGGACCCTACTGAAGGGTAATCATCTCCCATAGATTTAAATAGTGGTATTTCATCCTAAATATCGAATTTAATTTCGGAATAATGATAAAAAACGTGTGACAAACTTATGTCAAAATGACAAGTCTAAACTCACACTATCAGTTGTTTAACATGTTTTACAGCAGAATATAAAGATTTAAAATAGTCCAAAGCCAACTGTCCTGTTATAATCATTTATGGAGACCTTGTTTAATAGACCCTTGCTGAATGAAGCCTTTAGAAATAGTAAAAAATGAAAATGAATGGAATCAGACATATTGGAAAAAAAGAGAATACAACGTTTTATTCATGTTGACCCCTGAAAAATATGCATTTTATTTCTGTATTACGCGATTTTCTTCATTTCACGAATTGTCATATTGCCATATTGTCGATATATTTTGACTTTCATTGGTCATTTCATATGTATTTTGTCCAAAAACTCGGTAGTGTCAAACTCATCATGAAAAATTCGAACATACATTTGGCATGATTCAGTAAAGTTGTAACCTTCACGAAGTAAAGAAAAAGCCAACTACCTAGTGTAAACAGAACCATAGAAAATTCGATTGGAATATTGAACGGAAGAAACTTCATGTTTCCATAAAAAAATCCGATTCGGATGAAATTTATTCTATAAATAGAGATTGGTACACTGAATGTTCATGCAGAATTCTGTGGCCGTAGTGTCAACAGAATCATAGAAAATTCAATTGGCATATTGAAAGGAAGAATCTCTACCGTATATTTTATTTTTTTATTTCATTTTTTACATATTTCATTTTTGAATGATTAGCATTATTGCATTCTTTATTTATATTTTTGGTATCAATTTCAAGCCCCATACAAAATTTTGGGGTAATAGCCTTATTGCTCAGAAGCGACCTAGGCAGATAACTACGTAATATTCTTTCAATTCGCCATCTAATACCTCAGCGTACCCATGGAGCCTCCTCTTATTTGCAAATTAAGCCATTTTCCCACATCGTCTAATGAGGTAAATTATCTCACGATCGACAACTTAACGCCGCCATAATCTGGAACCTGAATGACAGTCTACACCTGTCTATACGTCTTCGCTTCTATGCTTCCAGCTCCAGACCTTCTGGCTCTATAGTCTGAATACCGAAGAGGACGTTTCGTCCACAGACAACGTCGCGATTATATGCAGACGCATAAACGGTACATCACCGATTTAATTTGATAATCTTCTATGATTACCACGGTGTTAAAAATCATGGCATATTTAAGGCGATAGTTCAGACGGTAATTGACGAACGAGCGCGTAGAAATATAATTAATTTTCTGTGATTGTCGTCATTATGAAGATGGTGAAATGAAGATGAAAAAAAAAAAGGTACAATTGTGAAATATCAGTTTTTATAACGTTTGTTATAAAATGTTATTATCAGTAGAGTAGTTTTAATATCAGTTCAACACGATTATATAAAGAACATTATCGAAATATTGAAAAAGAGTTGATATTCTATGACTAGCATGGTAGAAAAGATGTTGCGAGTCCGAAAAGTCAGATCTACCTAGTTTCTATGAAAATTTTAAGAAAGTCCTGAGTATGGCCACAAAATTTTGCATGAAGCTTATTATGAGCATCTTGCAAATGGCCGCAACCTTTCGATGAGTTTCGTTTTGTCGGAGATATTGAGAAACAAAAATTTTGAATAGCCATATTTTATGGAAAACCCAGTACGATTTGGCTGGTTAACGAACATAACTGAGCAATTTCGGAACCGAACTCACCCTGAAAATTTCAAGTCTCTAAGACAATCTCTTCGAAAGTTATTGTGCTAACGGACGGCCGGAGAATTAAATTTGACCACGAATTCGTCATCAGGGAATCAAACCCTATCGTTTGAGACCATTTTCGGCTCAAAATTCGAAAATTACAGACATTTGGACAAAACGATAGGTATAGCACTCGTTTAAGAAGAACGAGCGCTCAAAAATGAATAATGTTACATGCCCGTTAGGTAGATTCGCCCACAGAAAACCATCGAAAATTAACAATATGCCTACTATTCTATGACAATTCGATCGAATCGCCACAGAAAACCATCGAAACCGTCCAATCTCGATCGATCACAGAATAAGTAGATATATCGAGGGGCGCGTTCCGTAACTCACGGTAATCGACCTCTGTGATCGTATTCGTCGTGTCGCTATACAAAAAAGGCAGGAAGACTGGTTTTCACTGCGTGTTCGACAAGCGGGCGTTTAATTTGGGGACACTGTCGGCGAGATACGGGACGCTATTAAAATAACCTCTCTCTGGTTCGTTAATAAGATCGCCCGATAAACGGTGGTCTTTTTTTCGGGTGTCTACCTCTGGCTATCTGTGGTTCGTTCGTGTATGAATTCGGAACATTCGATTATTTCTGTGTTTTATGTTATACGCGCGTTTTTGTGGTTTCGCGCCTGTTTGATCGTTGATGTCACCGCGATTTCGGTTGTTGAGCGGTCGTTTTACTTAAACGAGTGCTATATCGATTTGTCAAAATGTATGTAATTTTCGAATTTTGAGCCGAAAATGTTTTCGAACGACAAATGCATAAGTGTTGATCCCCCCCTAAAACGCTAGGTATATTTCAGCTTTTTACGAAAATTTGTGGGATCTAATGAACCGGTTATTACTGGCAATTATTAAACTCGGTCTAATGAATCGATTGACGTAGAAAATCAATCGCTTCGTAGCAAACTGTATTATGCAGACGCTCTCGAACGCAACTCAAAATGAAAAATGAAAAATCTATAAATTGAATTCATTTAAAAGTATGGTGGCCTTAATTGATTTTGGTATGTTTTTATAGGTTTTCGTGGTAGCTGAATCGGAAAAACTACTCTCGAATCGATATCTGCAAGCGTTTAAATTTGGTCGTTTCAAATGGCTTTTTTCCAAAATTCGATAATTTCAAACTTCCATAATTTCCGTTTGAACTGTCGGAATCCAATATGGATTGCATATTCTTTTCAGTCTATAGTCCCCTTCAAAATAAGCACATAAA
>CM024245.1:8318671-8396628 GCA_013421045.1 Propylea japonica | reverse complement strand
TTTTTAAATTGCATCTTTACTAAATTGTAAGACGCGGTATTCCGGATTCCTCATTAATCCGGATCATCCCTTGCATTAATTGATCCGGATTATCGAGTCTCTACGGTATTATTATGTTATATGTCAAATTGCACATGTGGGCCTTATTTGTTAGTGATTTACAAAGAAATGTGGAATATTATGTGAATAAATATATTCACAAACAAACAAGCTTTCAATAAACCCATCGTTCACTGGCAAAAGCCATTATTATTCAAAACTGAACTGCCACTGTCATACATCTCAAATTTTCAGCTTTGTAACCAAATTAAAATCGAACTTCTTAAACGATACTAAACGACTGACAATAACAAAACTCCCTTACCCCGTTTGTGGCGAAAAGTTCCCTTCTAAAGCTATTTTCAGCCTTGGGCGATCTGATCCTTAACTTCGAGTCCAGTTGTCAAAGTGTATCTGTGTTCCACCTTTCGGTAAAGGTCACCATATTCCTTCACCTTGTATTTGGTCTCCAGTGATCCGTTCACCTACCAGACTCCTGGTTCGAAGAACCGCTGGTGTTGAACTCAACCCCAGCAGCTGTCTTAGTTTTAACGTCCAATTTAATCAGGCCAAAATGGTAACCTCTGCCGAAGACATCGCGAGACCTCCTTCCAAGATCGGAGTATGGTGGGGGCCATTATCTGTTAAAGTAATTTCATGCAAATGAGGGAAATTACAGAACCCATCTTTAACCTAACTTATGTGAAAGATAATCAAACTGACAACGTCTGGTTCAACTGTCTAGCTAGGACCGGTTCAACGACTCCTACGTTCTGCTCTAGAGAACGTACGTTTCTAATTTTAAGCAGTTATTTAAAAAAGTCCTCAACCCCCTGCAGTGAACTTGACAGCTTGCGTTTCTATTTTAAAACAGACGCGCAATTTTTTGTTTATTTATTCGTCTACGCGATTTCCTTCCATATTTACATACTAAAATTGAAAAACGATGTTATTCAGGTAAAGGTGAGGACGGAAAATTTCGTAGGTCGTCGTAGGGCCTCGTTTCCTATCAGAAAATGGCGTCGGTCCCAACTTAAGGGCTGGTTTACAACATTACAATTCATTCGAAGCAAAAAGAACCAAGTTTAACATCTTATGCAATATTTGCATGTTTCACATAAAAAATGTCACCAAAAATAGAATTTCAAAGTGAGGTCTTACCGTATTTACAGTTATCGTTACGTGTATTTACTTAATACGAAGGCCCTTACATAATACCTCATTAAAGGCGAATTTACTAGAAAAATCAAACCCTAGCAATGATTAAGCTATTTTCCATCATTTTCCTCTGTAAAATATCTAATCACATGAGAATTCGAATGATAAATTCGAAAACCAGAAAGAAAATAACAGTAATACACATCAGATACGTGTTCACAGCAATACTTACAATTATTATTCGAATGTAAAATGTATACACAATAACTAGTAAAAAAACTAGGAATAACCAGTAAAATTCACCGGTTAAAATATGAGATTGCACGACAAGGCTAGGTGGCCTGAGAAAATATCAGAAGATTATAAATCTTTTTATGGAGAGTGAAAAGGAAAATGTTGGAAAGAGACGAAGTTTCCGTCGACGTCAGCGCCACGGTGTAATTTTCACATTCGAAATTCTATGGTCATTCTTTTAATTTGAAAATAATTCAAATCTGGAAGCTCACATTGAATTAATGGTGAAAATGTATTGAAAATTATTTGAGCCATGGGCTATTTATATCAATATCGGTTAAATAGAAGAAGCGAAAATGATAGAGATAGTCCAAATAATATTTCAAACTGTTATTTCGTATCAAAAATGTAATATTTTACTCACAAGACATTGCGACAAGTCAAGGGGTCTATCTAAAATAATGGGAATGAATATCTAGAGGTTGGCCTGGATGGCGTTTCTTCAACATAAAATTGTTCCTTGGTCACTTTAGGGTCGAAGGGTAGGGGGCTGTTAACTTTGGTGTTTCCTTTTTTTCGTTGCGCAATCCTTGAAGGGTCCAGCCATAATCCGTCAACATGGGCGCAAACCACCGTTAATTTTCGGCTTATAGCATGAATACAATGTAATTTTGACACTTGACCTAATGAATCAATCAAATTTATTTCATTTTATGGTTTAGAATCACTAATTAATCATCTTGCGTTTGTGCTGAAACCATAGAGTTATCATTTCTATGGTAAACTGCAATACAAACAAATAATTTCAATTCGAAAAAAATGCCTCTACCAGAAATCGAAGAAATTCTTCAAAAATTTAAAGGCGAGGAGGAAAAAGTAGACACTCTGTTAATAGAAAAGTGAGTATATAATAAATAATAGCAAAGATACCTCAAATTCAAATGGCAGAACAATAAACGAAGAAAAATTGAAGACCAATCTAACACAGGACAATTTTCCCAGCTATGAGGATATCAAAAAGCGGAACAAAAAATTACTGAAGGTTTGTAAATATCACAAAATATTTTAAATGAATATTGTTCAATATTGGCAGTAATCTCTTATGAAATAAATTTTTGTTACCCTAAAGGACTTTGAAGCAGTCAAAGGAAGACTTCGTTCTAAGCAATATTCTGTCCCCCGAGGTGCAATGGGAAAACGTATGTAGAGAATACCAGAAAAACCATCCCTCACAGTAACAACATGGAAATGCCAACCACCAGTATTCGTCTAATCTAAACTTTCAAATTAAACGTTCTACCATAAAAAACACTTAAGTTTATTCTACTCACAGCTCTTACATTTATAAAAAATAAATCTTACAAGAAATAAATCGATAAATGGAATAAAACTCCACTTTATTTGGTCTTATTTATAAAATCATCACAAACTTAATGGGAGATATGCTGACTTGCCACACCCTGATAATGTTATCGGGAGTATCCGGCAAAGAGAGTCTGTCCATCCGTGGACAAGCCAAGGACAAGCATTGTGGGGGCTCGGCTTTGCTTGTTTGCGAAACAACTTTGGTTTGAGTTCTTCAACTAATCCTTGCTTTCCAAGTCCCAGATTTTGATTGAGGGACCGTATGCAGCGCAGAGCCAGTATCTAAAAAAAAATGCGTTTTAGCCAATGAAATGGATAATTACAGATTGTTTAAACAAATGGAAACCTCAGTCCCATATCCGCTAACCTCTCATAGATATTTCAAGGTGTTAAAATTGTTTGCATCATTGTAACTTTTAAAATGGTTACTTTTACGTTTCCACAGCTATATTTCTTACCTGTTGGGTGAGAAGCACAATGCGGGTTATGATGTCATTGTGTTCCAAAGTGTGAAGATGTTTGCCATCATTCAAGTCCCACAACATAGCTTGCAGTCTTTTCCACCACTGGCGCAAAGGCTACCATCGGGAGATACGGTTACTGTGTTAAGATATCCGTGGGTCCATAATGGTTGATCTTTAGCTTGCAGTTGGTCAAGTTCCATACCTATAACAATATAAAAATTTAAAATAAAAAAATACAAAACATAATTCGAATTTGTGACATGTCAATAAAGAAAACTTCTATGGTCTGGTCTGTGAAGTGAACATAGAAAAGTGATCATAAATTAAAGGCATTTCTAAAATAAAAATTCTATGGTCAAGATCTGTGAACATGAACATAGAAAAAAAAGTTAACCTAACTTCATTTGATAAAAAACTTGGAAAATGTGTAAAAATGTACGAAACCAGATTGAGGAAACAAACGAAGTTACAAACTTGCTTCTCACCCAGGATTCACACCTTAATTTTCTTCTCTTTGACGGCCCATCAAGTCATGAAAAGACGCAAACAGGTGCTTTTGAGAAGGGAAAAGAAAACGCCCCGATTCGAAAAATATTCTTACCTTGACTGTACGATCCCAACCAGCAGACACGATGATGGGGTTAGAGTGATTGGGTGAGAACCTAACACAAGATACCCAGTCCGAATGTCCATCTTCTTGGATGGTATATTTGCACTCGGCCAGAGTATTCCACAATTTGATTGTTTTGTCACGTGATCCAGATACGATCTGTCTGTTATCGACGGAGAAAGCAACGCTCAAAACGTCCTATAAAGGAAAAAGATGTTATAATTTGAATAATGAATTAAGAAACACCAGACTTGTCATTTGAAAAACATACTAACAATGAACATAGAATCTGGTACTTCTTCTATGAATTATGCAATCACCATAGAGAATTTTTTGTTGTGTCAGAGACCATAGAGATCAATGACAAACAAATTGATTGAATCAATGGCCTTAGCTACAGTAAAAACAAATTAAAAATTAATTTGTTGACCTAAATAATAAAATGAAGTAACAAAGATACACATTATAGATGACATATAATTAAAATATGAGTTCTTGAAAGACATCATAGTCGATTTTTCTTCATATTTCACTCTTCTCTACATACCACTTAGTCGAGCCATGGTGTCAACTGTGATCCCCGAGGATCCCAAGTCGAAATGTCCACGGATTTCTTCAGTCGATGCATGATGACCAACATTATAATAAAAAAAAAATCTTCTAGCTAGTTTTGGGAGGAAAGATTAATGAATCAAACAAATATTCTATCTCTTCCCACCTTTGTATGATCCTCGAATCTCCTGGTTGATTTTCCTGCGGCCAAATCCCAAAGTCTGAGGGTCTTGTCCCAGGAACCAGAAAGAGCGTAGTTACCATCGCTGGACAAAACGACGTCAGAGATGAAATGGGAGTGCCCGTAGAGACGCTTCTGAGGGATACCGTATTGGGTTTCGTCACGTGTCAATTTCCAGACAATCAAGGTCTTGTCTGAAAGTTGAACAAATTGTTAATTATCTAATAAAACCCGAAAATATCATTGACTACACAAAATAGATCATATCAAAGAATTATACATGCATAAATCTCGATTTAGCAACGTATGATTGACGACATAAAGCTTGATAAAATTAATTATTAGAAACTCACCTCTTGATGACGACAAGATGATATCAGGATATTTGGGGTTTGTAGCGATTTGGGTAACCCAACCACTGTGCCCCAAAAGGGTACCTTTTAATTGAAGAGTTTCGGACATTATTAGAACTTATATGAAGCTAAAAATGGCTATTAGCCTTTCACAGCAAACAACCTTCTTCAACCAACCACGAGCAATAAAGAAAGAATCTTGGAGCAGAGAGGAAAAGCGACTTTCGGACACGTCAAAAGCACAGAAAAATTATGACATAAGATTTTTCTTCACAAAGCAACATTAGTGATCATTTACGTTCATTTTTAATATTAAAAGAAATGGAAAATGTGTTTTTGGATGGAGAATTAGTTCAATTCGAAAGAAATCAAATTCAATTACAAAAATTCACAAATTAAAGTAATAAATGAACACAATCACAGAGTATATTTTTCGCGAAGAACATTTGACATTTCCATTCACAGATTTCCTTCGATTTTCAAATTTTCTAGATAATTTGCGGTTATGTTTTTTAGAAGTGAAAAAATATCTGAAAAAACTCGAAAATTAATTGATGCCAAGTCTTCCCCAGGATCTTTTTAAATTCCAATGAAGTACCTACAATGATTCATCCTAAGATGTTAGTATCTAAATCCATATATGATACCATTAATTCAGTTACTCAACCCTATGTCATAATCCTGCATAATTCTGTTTAAAAATAGTGATGACCCCATTTCATAGTTCCAGACATTCAAAATTTTAGTAATCTTTTTATCATGAATTTCAGGCAACCATACAAGACTTTAGCTGCAGTTTTAGGACTATCACTATGTGGTATTTCTATATACATCATCAGAAAGTATTGGCGAAAAGACGAAGACGAGATGAATGATACAGTGATGAAAACTTCGAATTTTACTCAGTTAGAAATAAAAGTTCCAAAAGATCTAGTAAGAGAAATCATAGGTAGAGGAGGATGCAACATTAAACGAATTTCAGAAATGTCCGGAGCTAGGATATTTTTCAAAGATTCTCTTGGTCAGAGATTGTGTTGTCTAAATGGATCTGTCGAGGCAGTTCATATAGCCCAGCAACTAATCCAGGAATTCATTGGTATTTTCTAGTACATTTAGTTTATACTGAACTGAATAATGTTTTGCAGAAAGTCAACCTACTATTGAACAAGATTCAATGTTTATTCCTAGGGGAGTTACTGGTAAAATTATCGGCCGATTCGGGGATAATTTGAGCGAAATGAGAAATATATCTGGTGCTAAAATTGTAATAAGTCAAGAAGCAGGCGATGCCTCAGTTTCAAAAGTAACTTTCAAGGGTATGTAGACGTTGTTAACTTACCAACTGAAAACGTTGAAAAGATGATAATTTTATATTTTCGTTTCAGGTACAAAAGCCCAGATACTCGAAGCAAAGTCCCTCCTACATGAAAAATTACAGCAATGTAAAGAACTCGAATCTAAGCTTGAATTAGCATTGTCTAAGCGTGAACCTAGAGCCCCTCCAAAACCTGTGTCGAATAACGACGGTAACGATAGCTTGGCTAGTGGAACAGCAAAGAAAGAGAGATTGTCACCAGTTATAGGTTAGATTTTCACTTTTCACTCGTAGATTATGTTATTTTTGATTATATTTCTGCAGGATCTCCAGATATACCATTTGAAGTGTACGTTTCTGCAATGACCGATCCTTCCAAGTTTTGGATACAAATCGTTGGACCTAAAGCGACAGAATTGGATCAGTTAGTTGAAGAAATGACAGAATATTATAACGCTAGTAGTAACAGAGAAAACCATGTACCAAATAGCATTTGTAAAGGCGATTTAGTTGCTGCTATTTTCAAATACGATAACAAATGGTGAGGACCATTTGAACAACATTCAATGTTGTTTGAATTAATTTGTTTATACTCACGTTTCTTCAGAAATAATATTTTAGGTATAGGGCTGAAGTCCTAAGCGTAGACGAAGCAAAGGAAGAAGCCGAATTATACTACGTTGACTATGGAGACACTGATACTGCGTCATTCCAAAATATCCTAGAGCTAAGAACAGATTTTTTAAGGTTAACTTTTCAAGCTATCGAATGTTACTTACATAGTGTTGGTAAGTTCAATCAATAATCTTACTTTCCTCAATATCTCATATTATTTCCTTCTCAAAGAACCTGTAGATGGACAATGGAGCGAAGAAGCTGTAGACAAATTCGAAGATTGGACCTACGTAGCCCAGTGGAAAAAACTATCTGCAAAAATAAAAGGATACAGTAATAGAGAGAAGAAAAGAGCCTCAGGTCGTGAAGGTTCTCCAGTACCTGGTATAGATTTGTATGATTATAGTGGCGAGAAAGATGTCAATATTGCCGAGGAGTTGGTTAACCATGGATTTGCAAATTTTAAAACACAATCCAGTTCTAGATCTAGTCGAGCTGCCAGCGTTAGTAGTAATGTTTCCGTTTGAATCCATTTATAAATAAAATAGTTTTGTTTTCTAAAACGTTGCCTTATTTTCCTGAAAAACAAAGGGAGAGATTGGAAAAATTGTTGAAATGAATAATTAAAATAAACTAACTCTATGCTTCTAAACAAATTCCAGAGAATAAAAATATAAATTGGGCCATTGTCTTTTTTAGTGAAGATTCATAATTTTAATTGCATTCTTATTGATTTAATTGCTGATTTTGTCCACTTTCCATGCAAATGGTAAAACAAATAAATTCAAAATTTAGTTTGATCAATAAAAATTCGTTAGACTTGTGATCATAGAAAAACAACAATACTGGACATCTATCAAAAAAACTTCGAAATCCCCCGTATTCCTATAATTGTCTCGTCTTTTGTCAAATTTCCTGATAAATACAGCAAGTTATTGGATAAATTCAATCGGTACAAGATTTCCGTCGATAATAACCGAAAAAACTGTAGAAGCGGATTTTGAATATCCCCACCATCGTTATATTTGTTTTCTGGCAGAATTCAACATGAAGACGGCAATACCGAAATTATTACGACCTCAAATCACGACTATAACCAAGGAGATCTCCGATCATCATGAAATAAATGTAAGTAAAACCGGTGAACCGTGAAAATGGAGTAAAAGGGAAATTTGAAATTTCCGCGCTGACCCACTTCTACGACACATCGTTTTTCCTATAAGCATGCGCACACTCCCTTAAGATCACCGCCATTTTGGAGTGTTTGTGGTATTGTGATTCAAGATATTTGTTAGAAAGCCTCTATGTCGAAATACACACCCAATAATTTAAAAGTTCCCTCATAATTTATTTGTAACTTATTTTCATATTGAACAAGAAATCTATTATCATGGACGAGAAAGCGACATGCAAAGAGTTGGACCAATGGATTGAACAACTCAATAACTGCAAACAGTTATCCGAGAGTCAAGTAAAAACACTTTGTGATAAGGTAATTATTTCTGTTTCTTTTTACACTCCGATACCACTTAAATCCATCTTAAATATCGAATTTTCTCGTTGTTCATCGTAATTTTAACATATTTTTCATTTCTGGACCTTTAATCGTGAGTCATTAAGGTCCTTCTTCTCTTTGATTATTACGTAGAAAACTCGTTTTGAAGGTTTCAGGATCAACTGATATCCTCTCGTTGTGATTAGTAATGGTAGTTTGGAATTTTCGTTACTGATTAACTTCAAATGATCGCTGCTTAAATCATCCAGTAGGCTGGGTTTAAGTTCAACATTTCCTTCATTTGTTCATTTAAATGTAATCTGAAATTCGAATCAATTTCGAGGTTGTTTGAATTTCATTTTGCTAACTCCCGAATTTAATTTGTATCTCAATTGATAGTATTCGACGTTATAAATTATAATTGTCTCGAAACATCTAATAATATATCTTTTCAATGGTTGTGACTTAATTTTTTCTATGCTCTGAAATTCGTTTGTTTTTAATTTCGATGATTTTTTGTGGTTCATAATAGAGATTATTTTATTGAATTTTATGGTGTTTGCAGGCTAAAGAAATCCTTTCAAAAGAATCAAATGTCCAAGAGGTACAATGTCCGGTAACAGTATGTGGGGACGTGCACGGTCAATTCCACGACTTAATGGAATTATTCAGAATAGGAGGAAGGAGCCCCGACACAAACTACCTGTTTATGGGTGATTACGTTGATCGCGGTTATTATTCAGTGGAAACAGTGACGCTACTGGTGGCCCTTAAAGTGCGATATAAGGAAAGGATAACGATCCTGAGAGGCAATCACGAATCTAGACAGATCACCCAAGTCTACGGGTTCTATGACGAATGTTTAAGGAAATATGGAAACGCAAATGTTTGGAAATTTTTCACAGACCTGTTCGATTATCTGCCACTAACTGCACTTGTTGATAGTCAAATTTTCTGTTTGCATGGAGGCTTGAGTCCCAGCATCGATACCCTGGACCACATTAGAGCATTAGACCGTTTACAAGAAGTACGTTGGATTTTTACATTTCGTATTCCTGACGAAGTACCTAATTGAAAAAATATTCATGAGGTTGAATTTTTTATGAAAAAAGCTTTAAAAATGCAGTTGATGCAGCAAAATTTATTTAATTGCAATAACTAGAGTTTTAAGAGTTCACTGAAATTTTCGAGGTGAATTTTATTTGAATTTGAGGTTATTGTTTTTCTTAATTTTCGAAGAGTAATTTATGTAAGTAGTTCAATTTCATCGAAATCAGCTGTATAAACTGCCCACTGATAAATATTAATTAACCCCAAAATTTTGTCTAAAAATATTCACTTGATTTCTTATCAGATGTTTTTTCAGTTTTTGTGCCATCGATTTTTATATTTAATCAGACGTGGATCCTATTGTTATCTTATCTTTTTATCAATTGATTGAAATAATAAATAATAATTTTTTAAACTCATTTGGACAAGTCCAAATGATAAATCTTTTTATAGTATTTTTAGAAGTTTACAAAAATTTTAGTATTTCATCGAAATTTTCTTATTTTTCTAATTGATCTATTGAAATGTTTTTTTGTTCATTTTAATTCATCTTGATTTCCAAAATGTGTCTTTCTTGAAAATAATTTTTTTTCAAAATGCATGGTAAACAAAATTGTGATACAATGTAACTATACGCGAACTAGTTTGAACAATCTTTGTTGTTACCAACATAAAAACATGTTAAACAATGTATTGTGTAAATATTATATTGGTAATATCAAGGAATGTCGATGACATCCTATATAACAGAAAAACAAAAAACTTATGAGTCCCATCACATTTCTGATTGTATTAAAAGTTGCGGGCAATACTTGTGAGTGTTTTAAAGCAATTTTCATTCCAATCGGCCCAATTTTCTGGAAAATACAGAAAATTTCGAAAAAAATGGCAAAATTTTCTATGTTAATTTTTGCTCTCAGGTGCCCCACGAGGGACCGATGTGCGACCTCCTCTGGTCTGACCCCGACGATCGCGGTGGTTGGGGAATCTCTCCAAGAGGAGCGGGGTACACCTTCGGACAAGACATTTCCGAAACGTTCAATCACACCAACGGACTAACGTTAGTGTCTAGGGCCCATCAGCTGGTCATGGAGGGTTACAATTGGTGTCACGATAGGAATGTTGTAACCATTTTCTCCGCTCCGAATTATTGTTATAGATGTGGTAACCAGGCTGCCATAATGGAGCTTGACGATGCTCTAAAGTATTCATTGTAAGTTTGATTTTTGTGCATGTGTGTTTTGTTATCGTATTGTTGGGTTTGTGTGAGTTAAGGAAGTCAAGAAATGTTCTGATACATCTTTGTATCTATAGGATTGAGATGTTGAAACCAGCGATTTTCAGAACGTATTGGGAAGAACTAGTTCTAGTTGAAAAAGAATCGGAAGTTATTCAAGGGTTATATCATTCAGTATAAAGTTACAGAAATCAGGGGCATCTTGAGTTTATTTGAGGCATAGTGGCCACATTTAAAGGTCGAGCAGAAAAATTCAATATAATTTCCAGAAAAACAAATTCTAGAAACCATGGACCCCAAAAAAATCATAACGCTAACGAATTCAAAGGATAAATATACCAATTGAATTTTCTATGGTTCTGTTAACACTATGGCCACAAAATTTTGCATGATGCTCATTATGAGCATCTTGCATTTGGCTGCAAAATTTCATTCTGATTGGTTTTGTTTTATCCGAGATATTGGGGAACAAAAAATTTGAATGCCCATATTTTATGGAACAGCCTGTACGATTTGGCTGGTTAACGAGCTTAACCGCGACATAAGGGAACCGAACTCATCCTGAAAATCTCAAGTTTCTAGGACAATCCCGTCTAAAGTTATCGTGCTTACGGATTCGTCACCAGGGAGTCGATCCTTATCGTTTGAGACCATGTTTGGCTCAAAATTCGAAAATTACAGACATTTGAGCAAAACGATATATAGTCCGTTCACGAAAGTTTGAGTCGTCGGTTGGCCATGGAAATTTGACATATTCAACTGTGCATATTCAAATTTTAGGTCAGGTTTTTTTTTGTTTTCTTGTCTGATTGATACGCAATTAGACTATTCGTTTTGAAGAGTTTCGTGCTCCTGAGTAACTCAAAAGCTCGAAATACGGCTTGCCATGGTTGCGCACAAGCACTGGAATAGCTCAGGAGCTCGAAACTCTTCATAACGAATACTATAATAATTGTCAATATTGCATAGAGTTCTCTGATAACTCGCAAGCTCGTAGGACGAGACCGGGTACATTCGGCAACGTTGACTTTAGGTTTGTTCCAATTCACGAAATAATCTTTCAGTGACCATCTATGAATCGTCAGGATTCAGCGCAATGAATAGGGGCGTTCAGCATCGACATCGGACGTGTCGGATCGATCTGAACCGTTCGTTTATTACATCCGGATTGAGGGGCGTACACATCTGGAGCGTTCGTCATAAAAATCTGAGCAATCGGACGTCGATCTTTTCGCTCGGTCTATTTCGACGGAGCAAAGCGATTTTATCCATAGAGTTTTATGTTTTTTATATATTTTTTTGTTTTATGTTGAGTTTCCTGATCTGACAACCGATAGATTGAAAAATTCTAACACTTTCATTCTTCTGTTTTCATTTATTCATTAAAAATTTAATTAATTCATTAAAATTTTTCGATATAGCTATCGTAGTTATGAATGGGCAGGAGGAGATATTGCTTTCTCGTTTCTTTTTCGTGTAATTAATTAATTAATTAGGATCTTTCGGTACAAGTATCGCCGTATTGAACGACCAGTAGGGGATATTGCATTCATCGTTTCCTTTGCATTCAGTGCCTTTGCACCTAATTATTTAATTGAGATTTTACGGAAGAGCTACGAAAAGGGTGAAAGTATCGTTAAAAGATGAGCATATTACCCAAAATAGGGATCTTTGAAATCTCATAATCTATAAAAGTAGAACAGAGCAGTATGTTCTGTAGCAGATGCTCTGTACCGTTCGTTTATTCCCAGATATTACAGATGAATCTGTACGATCTGTGGTCACGTGACTAAAAAATCCGTCTGCTCGCGGAGGTCAATGCCGAACGGGCTTAATGAAACGAACACATTTTTATTATTGCGCAGAATCCTGACGGTTCATGAACGATCATTGAACGGTTATTTCGTGAGTTGGAACATGCCCTTTATTTTACGTTATGACAGTAAATACTGCCAACTTCAGATAAATAAACAAACGCCTACTATGCTCTCAAACTTTCGTGAACGGACTATAGCACTCGTTTGAGTAGAACGAGCGCTCAAAAATGAGTACCACGTACTTGAAGAAAGTTGGTATCGAGCTTCAAGCCCACTGAGGTTCCCCTGCACAAAAGTTGCCGTTATTGGTCGCAGTGCAGAAAGGATGTTACTATGATAACTAACTGAGAATAAAGTATTTCAAAAATTATTTTTATTGGAAATCGCTGGTTATTCTCATTTATAAATTTGACCGTGTCATTCCTGTAGTTTTAATTGTTAATTCTGTAATTTTTTTCTTTCAGTTTACAATTCGATCCAGCTCCAAGGCGCGGAGAGCCCCACGTTACGCGCAGGACACCCGATTATTTCTTGTAATTCATGTATTTGTCAACCGCAATATCATTTTAAGCTGCTTAGGTATATCCTATTCGTTAACAAGTATATTGTACAAAAAAAATATGGCGGAGGACGAGCCTAGCTCGTGTCTCCCCACCCCGAATCGATACAGCAAACTCCCCCATTTTCCTTTCAAAATAGACGAATGGTTCGGTGAAACAATTGAACGTTAAGAACAAGGAAAAATAAAATTTCGAAAATTGATCATTCTTTGAATTGTTAGACTGAATTGTATATTGAAAATTGTTGACCGTTTTTGAGAGGAACTTGATGGTTTATTAATATTGAAGATTGGTGAAAAAAACTTTTTTTTTAATTGCCATTGTACTGAAATTTTTGGCGGACAGTGACCAAATTGCTGTAAACTAAATGGTAGGACATATGAATAAATGCATGTATTACCCCCACTAGTTATACTCAGTGTTCAATATAAAGAGCATTTTTTCAATTTTTTATTTCGTTTCTGACTCTGATTTTTCGATGACGTTGACTCCTCTCCCCTTTGAAAAAAAATTAAATTTCTCGATTAAAGATTCTATTATTTTTTGTCTCCAAATGATTAGAAATTATTTATTAACTGTACTGTTTGTTGAACTTCGAGCTTCTCTCCAAGGTTGATTCAATTTTGTATAAGAAAAGTGCAAGGTGGCAGATGCGTGATGATGATTTTAATCTAATAGACCGGTGAAATTATCGAAATGAATTTTGGAGCGAAGCGATATATTGTGTTTTGTGAAACTATTCATTAAAAAAATTTTCACATTTGTGCTTTTTCATTATTTACCGATTCCGATATTAGCGATGGATGTTTTTACTTTACGATTGAACACTTTACTGTGTAATTTTCAGTTTTTTATTAATAAATCGATCGACAAATACTGAAAGATGGTTGTTTTGTTTGGACCAGGATGGTTATTTTTTGAAGGAACTTTTTTTATTGAGTAAACTATTGCCCGATAATTTAATTTTAAGTTGAAGTTATTTTTGTAGACAAAAAATAAAGTAATTAATTCAGACTTGAAGTTTAATTTAAGAACTAGTAGTTGAATATTACGCTTTTACCTGATCATTCCTTAATCGGGCAAAGTAATATTTATATATAAGCAGTCGAGGATTTTTTGACATCACTGAGGTTAACCTATTTTTTCCTACGAATCTCGAATCGATTATGACACTTTTTAACCACGCCCATTTGGATATGCAAGCCTATTTAGGCCACGCCTCTTTAAATGTCAAAGTAGGCGGTTATACTTTGATCACTCACCTTGACCATGCCTTATTGGTAATTCTTTAATGTAAAGAGTCACATTTATAAATAATAACTTCGGACGAACTTCATACGTAAAATAAAATAATGGTATTGATTCGTATAAACCGCGTCAATCTCAATCAATAACTGATGTGTTTATAGTCCGTTCACGAAAGGTTGAGCCGTCGGTTGGCCATGATAATTTGACATATTCCACTGTGTATATTAAAATTTTAGGTTATGATGTTTATGTTCTTGTCAGATTGATACGCAATGTTGTCAATATTGCATAGAGTTGACTGATAACTCGCAAGCTCGTCGGAAGAGGCCGGGTACATTCGGCAACATTGAATTTATTTTACGTTATGACAGCAAATACTGCCAAATTCAGATAAATAAAGAAACGCCTACTATGTGCTCAACCTTTTGTGAACGGAGTATAGGTCTTTTATTTAATCTGTTATATAAAATCACGTCACCTGTAGTACTGGTTTTTATATTCTTGAAAAGTGGTCCAAGTAGTTTCTATAGTAACGAAATGTTTGTATAAAGATTAATAAACACTTGAATTTGCATTTAAAACGTAGTAAATAGCACTATTTGGTCTGTAAACAATGAGCCATCCATCGCCATATTGATTTTTCATTTTGACAGCTGAAGGAACAACATATAAGCTGTCGTCATTTAGGAACCACACTAATTTGAGAAAGATACAGTTTTTACAAATGAATCTCATGTTTAGGAAGAATATTAAAGAAAGCTACACCACCGAAATGGTACCGATTAATTATTTTTTTTTCTGTTGATCATTCTTGACCTAAAAAACTACTTGTCATACCATAGTTTCAATATTTAGTAAAATATACAGGTGTCCCGGAAAATGTGGAAAATCTCTCGGATTCAGATAGAACATAAAAAAAAAGATGACAAGTTCCATTATTTTTTTTCCTAGCGGCCTTCCTTACGAAGATACGACCTCCTAAATGACGCCACTGGAAATTCATTTTAGTGGAATAAATTTCATTCACTTACTTCTTTCATTAATGTTTTTTTCGAAAACGGTTCATTTTATCGACACTGAACAAGAGTACCTTTTCTTCAGCTTAATGTTCAAGGTATCCAAATTTGTTTTTTTGCACCTCATTATACAGGGTGTTAAAAATGTAAGCATTAAAATGTACAAACCAGTCCGCCCCTGGTAAACTGAACAAGCTAATTGAAATTTGAGTGCGGTGATTTAAGAGGTCCTTAATTCTATTAATCATATCAAATTTTCATCAAATTACATCGAGTATGTAGTTTGAAACTTATTCCACGAAAATGGATTTCCAATGGCGCCATTTAGGATGTCGTATATTCGTAGGGAGGGCCGCTAGGAAAAAAAATTATGGGAACGTGTCATCTTCATTTTTTATGTTCTATCTGAATCCGAGAGATTTTCCGGGAAACCCTGTATATCAATATGAACACTTTGAAAGAAAGATTTTGAACTTAGCGGAAAAACTTCAAATAGGCATAATATACACACATAATGTACAAACTTTAAGTATTAATAACCTGCATTTAGAAATTTCAGCAATAAATAAAAATTCCACTTCGAATACAAAATAACTTTCCATTTTGGATTTACGAAATATGCTATGAAACATGAAAATTCCAAACTGAAAAACAAATTCAGTCAATACGTTTTCAAAAAGAGATCACAATAATTAAATGAATCGAATATCTAATGACGCATACAAAACTTTTTGACTTACCCGTGTACCTAAAAAGTTTCGAAATATGTTTTCTGGAGACTATCGCCATAAATATATGAAATTCTTCCAGCATAACAATATTATTCATCTTATTTATCAACTCATTATAGGGCAATTGATAAATTAGAACCACATTCTTCGAAATATAAACTATTTCTGTTGTGTTGCAAGAGTTTTATGGAAATATCCAATATGATCATAATTTAATCAGTAGTATATTTAAATCTTAGAACAGAAAATGAGCGATTTGAAGGTAAGTACCCATTTGATTTCTTATGGTTATTTGAGGTTCAATTTTGTATTTTATATTATCTGAACCTTTGTTTCTACAAATTTTGATCAGAAAAAAAGACTCCAAATGAGTTGAAATGAACTACAGTGGAACTTCCCTACAACGAAAGCTCTAAATCCGCAAAAAATTCGTTATGAAGAAATTTCGATATACAGAAAATTTGTTTCTACAGTAGGCAATGTCGCGGTCGACTTCACTGATAAATTTAAGTTCATCATTCAAACTTAAGAACTTCCTTTTAGACATTTTTGCACAACTTTCACACTAGCGTAATGGTCAGATTGAAACCAAGCAGCCAGGGGTGTATGGTGTATTTAAAACTGTTTCAGAAGGATCTCTCTGTCCGCCGTAATGATTTAGTTTAAAGTCGGGATTTATTACGTACGTCAGGAAAAATGTCGGAAAAAACCCACCCTTATACCTTTTTACCAATACCCATTCAAAGAGTGATGTTCTTTGAATATTTCTTTATAGCGAGAATTTGCTTCGTTTTAGAGGATGTTTTCAACATGGAGATTGGATTCAAGGTCTTGTACGAAATTCGTTATAGGGAAGTTCCACTGTATAAGCTGAAATAAAGCTCACTGGAAAAGATCATTTCGGTAATTTCAGATACCTATTGCCTAATGAAATTTTTTAGATGTATAAATATTTTTCTCTTTAGTATTTATCAGGTTTTGGCTCGGAGTTCTCTTCAGAAGATCCAAGATGTCCAAATTCCTTACCTAAAGGTCAAAATAGCCCACAAAAATGCCCCTACGGCCTCTACGCTGAGCAACTTTCAGGTAGTGCGTTCACAGCACCCAGATCTGAAAATAGACGCACTTGGCTTTATAGAATCTTGCCTTCGATAGGACACAAACCTTTCAAGAAATTTCAAAAGGGAAAGATCGATTCAAAATGGGATGAAATCGATCCTGACCCAAACCAGGTACGTTGGATTTCGGGCGTTTCTGTCTTAGGCCGAGCGTAAACACGGTAACTTCTGAAAAAAACAACTTCAATACTCCAATTTTTCGAGTTGTTATTTTATTCAACTGAAAACTGAAGTAATATGATAGTTATAATTTATGGGAAATTACGATTTCTCAGATCATTCCATGAAAAAAAGTTGCCGTAAATTTAGGTCCAAAAATGCATTGTTTCCATGATACAGGGTGTTAAAAGTTCACTTAAAAACTGACTAAAACAAGTGATACGCCGCCGAGTTATTTTAAACTAACAATTATTCTTGAATTCTTAGTTCAATTTGGGACAAACATCTTTTCTGCATTTTTTTCGTGTGAGGCACTGTTTTAATATAAGAGAATAATGGTATATTATGCAACGAGTGTATAATGATTGCTATTATTCACGAGGTGAAGTTTAGGTTACGAGCCGTAGGCGAGTGGCCCAAATCACCGAGTGAATAACAGCCATTATACGCGAGTAGTATACTGTACTTTATTCACGACTACTGAATATATATCTTGAAGATTTTAACATTTGGCGACCGCGACAAGACCCTTCCATGACAGGCGAGAAAAAAGTCAAGTTGACACATGAGAAATTTTTGGAAAACTGGTCATTGTATATTTTGTAATAAAAAATGCTTTAATTGATATAATAAAAGTAGATTTGGCCCTCGATTGACAAGGTATACCCATATTTGTTAGTTGGAGTACTTTAGAATACTGAAGAAATACCAGTTGAATGAATATTATATCAAAGCTAAATCTATGAAGCATCTGACAGCAGTGATTAATATCTCATTATTCCCTTGTGATCAATGGGTATTATTATGGCCTAGCACAGAGACATATAATGGACGGATTTTACAATAGTCGTGGATAAAACATCGTATTTGTCGTTAATTAATACTAATTATATATTATACTCGTATGATAGAGAAGCTACGTTAAGATGTTTTATTTTTTACTTTCACATAAAAACGGCGCACCACACAAAAAAGGCAGGAGAGATTTTTTGTCACAAATTGAACTGAGAACTCAAAAATAATTGTTTGTTTAAAATGTCTCAGTGGCGTACAATTTTCAGTCAGTTTTTAAGTAAAACTTGAACACCCTGTTTTTTCGGAATTACATTTATTTTTTTCACATGATAAATGATCTGAGGAGTGACCCCTTAAATCTTTCATCAATTTAAAAAAATATATTATTCAAGAAATCTCTTATTATTGTTCACCTTGTTTTATACATCAAGTAAAATTTGTTTTTTTGTAGATGAGATGGAATCCATTCGATATACCAAGTGAAAAAACCGATTTTGTAGAAGGAATAAACACAGTTTGTGGTGCAGGAGATCCTAGATCAAAGTTAGGTTTAGCAATTCATGTTTATTCCTGTAATAGTTCAATGAAGAATAGAGCACTCTACAATTCGGATGGGGATTTCTTAATAGGTAATTCATGTCAACGTGGCAACTGTGTACATATTGGTTTTTGCATGATTCTACTGCGTTAAGTGTCCTTTCTGAACTAAACTGTGTTGCTCATAACTGTTCTAACTTGAAAATTCTAAATTCGAAAGAATAAATGTAAAACATGTAATATTTGACGCGATTCCCCATTGACGCGCAGTTGCCAAGTTTAACTTTTTTCCTAGCAGTACTTATGGAAGTTTTCTTCATAGGTAATTCATTTCAGCGTGGCAACTCTGCACAAACTGTTTTTTGCATCAAAGTACTGCGTTAAGCATCATTTAAGAACTTAATTGTGTTGGTCAAACTCTTTCCAAGTTGAATAGTTCTAAATTCAAAAGAATAATTGTAAAACATGTAACATTCGAAGCAGTTTTCCATTGATGCGCAGTTGCCAAGTTCAACTTTTTTCCCAATACTACGGAAATTTTTAAATTTTCTCAGCAGTGTTGCCAAATTGGTCAGAAATTCCCTGTTTTCAGTTCCGCAACAAGGAAAATTACAAATAAAGACAGAATTTGGAAAGCTGGAAATATCTCCGAACGAAATATGCGTTATCCAGCAAGGTATGCGTTTTCAGGTTTTGGTTTCCGAACCTTGCAGAGGTTACATCTTGGAAGTTTTCGGCAGACATTTCACTCTGCCGGACTTGGGCCCTATTGGAGCTAACGGCTTAGCCAATCCGAGAGATTTCTTGACGCCAGTGGCGTGCTTCGAGGATTTGAAAGGGGAATTCGAGATTGTTGTCAAGTATCAGGGAAAACTATTTGTTTGTGAACAGGATCATAGCCCTTTTGATGTGGTTGCTTGGCATGGGAATTACGTGCCTTATACGTACAATTTGGAGAACTTTATGGTCATCAATTCAGTCTCATTTGACCATTGTGTAAGTTCATACTTTTCGAAAGTTAGAAAATTCAATTATTTGTAGGAATGTTTTTCTATAACTAGGTTTATCACGAGGGCATTTCAAATATAAACGAGACTTTTCGATTTTCTGGCACAATAGTGGAGGGAGAACATTTCTAATTTTTTTTTGTTGGGTAGGTTTGTCAGGAGTAAGGGAAGCACGTCAGATTGCCTCATCGACCCTCTCGGTGTCCACTGTGACGATGTTTGAGCAAGAGGTTCCTCCATCAATTGCGCAACGTATTGTTCTCTTCACTCCTTATACTCGCTTGTTTAGACTCTGGGGTGTAGTGGTGCACCCATGTTTCATCACAGGTGATAATGTGAGTGAGAAATTGGTCTTCTTGTTCCTGAGATCGTGCAAGAAGACACCCACACACCTGAAAAAGATGCAATTTCTGGTCAGCTGTGAGAAGGCGAGGAAACCACCTGTCGCAACCCTTACGGTACCCTTGCTCCTCTGTGAGTATGGAGTAGGTGCTCCCATAACTTATCCCGACCTAACTTGCAATTTCAGAAGTGGTACGACGTTTGTCGTCTTCAATGAACTGTCGAACACTACTGATGTTGTTCGCTGCGGTCATGGCTCTCATTTTCAACACAATCACGACCCTCCACGAACTGTTTATGCCATGCAAACACTCTGGTTCGCGACAGTGTCTCTTCTCCGAACATGGGCAGTCAATCTCCTCAAGATTTTTGCTAGTTTTACGCCTTTTGCGGCTAGAAACTTGATTACAACACGTTGCGCAATTGACGTAGGAACCTCTTGCTCAAACATCGTTACAGTGGACACCGAGAGGGTCGATGAGGGAATCTGACGTGCTTCCCTTACTATCGACAAAACTACCCAACAACAAAAAAATCAGGAATGTTCTTCCCTCACTATTGTGCCTGAAAATCGAAAAGTCTCGTCTATATTTGAAGTGCCCTCGTATTCTAGGGATTAATGAATTAGTTAATATAACTAATTATTTTCTAGGATCCTTCAATCTTTACTGTCCTTACATGTCAATCAGAAAAGCCTGGTACAGCCATAGCAGACTTTGTTATTTTTCCTCCAAGATGGTCGGTACAAGAACATACATTTAGACCCCCATATTACCATCGAAACTGTATGTCTGAATTCATGGGGTTGATAAAAGGAAAGTACGAAGCTAAGGAAGGAGGGTTTCTGCCAGGAGGGGCAACTCTGCATAGTATAATGACGCCCCACGGTCCAGATGTTAACTGCTTCGAAAAAGGCAGCAACGAAGAACTTAAACCTTGTAGAATTGCTGACGAATCTCAGGTAACCAAAGTCAATTGAAATAGAACAAAAAATAATAATAATAACAAACAAAATAAATCATGCATAATGAAGATTTTTTGTTTCGTAGTCAGGTAATTGTATACACTCTTAATTTAATTTTCAGGGCTTCATGTTCGAAAGCTGCCTCAGTTTAGCTGTAACAAAATGGGGAGCAAAAACATGCCAAAAACTCGACGCAAACTATTACAAATGCTGGGAAGGACTGAAAAAAAGCTTCACATACAATGAAAAATGAACTTTTCTAATAAAATATATTATATGACACAAACTGGCTCAAATTTCAATCAAACCCAGTAATTCGAATTTCAAGACGAATGAATGTTTTAAAACGAAACAACATTAGCACAAATCATTTTTTTTACGAAAATTTATCAGGATTAAACTTAACTCTTAATACATAAATATTTCGAAAAACAAAATATTTTTACCTAAGGACAAGGATGGAAAAATACTTAAAAATATTTAGTTGAATTATAAATTAATTCAGAACCATAAGTCAATGAACATTGAGGATGATTTAACAAATTCCTTTGATATACCGTTATATAGCTTGAGCATCCATGTCCATGGCTTGAGGTTCTGGCTCTTCATCGTTATAAATATTTTCCGCCATTTGCCAAACCTGCATAATATTATCTTCTGATACAGAACATATAACCCAAGGCTCGTTAGGATTCCAACTGAAATCTGAAAGAAAAAAAACTCACTGTAGTGGAGTTCCCCATGGACCTATTCTTGGCCCGAAAATATACTAACTGACTAAGGAACAGCAATAACCAAAAGGAACTTTTCAAATTTCAAATTTGATTGTTAAGTCATAGACAGTATAGCAAGAATTAAATGATAAAATTTGGTGAAAAAATCGTAATAAGAGTTTTCCAATAAGAGGTGTTACTTTGAATAGCCCGCTATTTCGGTAGATGTCACGTTTCAAGCTGTCATATTTTGACATTTGACAAGTAGGAACTACGCCATTAATAAAAATGGAACGATACACGCTTCAAGAACGCATTGAAATTATTAAAATTCACTATAAAAATGGTGAAAATTTGGCAAAGACGGTTCGTAAAACTCGAACATTTTTGGGTCGTCGTGAAGCACCTTGTCGGACCGCAATAAAAAAATTGGTGGAAAAATTCGAGCTGTTGGGACAAGTTAGTGATGCGAAGAATAAAACCCTTGCTCGTCGCTCAAGAACAGCCGAGAATATTGCTGCTGTAGCCGAAAGTGTTGAAGAAAATCCAGGTTTGTCCATTCCTCGTCGTTCTTTGGAATTAGGCATTCCACAAACGTCATTACACCGTATTTTGCATAAAGATTTGGGTCTTACGGCTTATAAAGTTCAGTTAACACAAGAACTCAAGCCGGCCGATCACCAACAACGTCGTGTCTTTACTGATTGGGTCGTTGAAATGCATGTAAATGATCCGGAATTTCATCGAAAAATAATCTGGAGTGATGAGGCCCATTTCCACCTTGGTGGCTTTGTCTACAAGCAAAATTGTCGTATCTTGGGCTTGGAAAACCCAAGAGTTAATTATTGTTGAAAAGCCTCTCTATCCTCAACCTGTGAATGTTTGGTGCGGTTTATGGTCCGGCGGAGTCATTGGACCTTACTTTTTTGAAAATGAGGCTGGAGCAACAGTTACAGTGAATAGATTGCGCTATAGAGAGATGATTAATGATTTTTTATGGCCGAAATTGGATAGTATTGATCTGAACAAACGTTTACTTTCAACAAGACGGCGCTACATGCCACACAAACAACGAAACCATTGATCTTTTGCAGGAAAAGTTTCCAGACCGTGTTATCTCTCGGAGAGGTGATCACAATTGGCCACTGAGATCTTGTGATTTAACACCTTGCGACTTCTTCTTTTGGGGCCACGTGAAGAAGAAGGTCTACCCCAATAGCCCAACGTCGATTCAAGACCTCAAAGATGGTTTTGTGAGGTTATCGAGGACATAGGGCAGCCACTTTGCGATTTGGTTATGGAAAATTTCATCAAAAAGATATGGTCTTGTAAGCGCGGTCGTGGTGTTCATTGCCTGATGTTATTTTCCACTATTAACGGCACAGCTTCTTCTTTATAATGAAATAAACATCCGATCATTTATATTGAAACATGGCATTTTTCTTTGAATATCTAAATCCTCTTATTGGAAAACTCTGTATTTTCAAATTCAACTGTCCTCACCTGATATTTTAGCAGTATGTCCACCGTGGATGAATAAAAGTTCCGGGGGACCGTCTTCACAGTCCTCAGGACTCTGTTCTTCTCCAATTTTGCTGAGATCCCACACATGCAACCTTCTGTCTGTACCAGACGACGCAAGAATGGTTTCATTGTGCGGAGACCACTGAACTTGGAAAATTTCATCCTTGTGCGACTCAAAACTGTGAAGTTTCAGTTTGAGATTTCGGAGATCCCAAAGAGCCACGGTTTTGTCCGCACTTCCAGTAGATAAGATGAATTCGGAATAAGGATTGAAACTGAGGCAATTGACCTAAGAACAGAGATAAGAGAATACGATAAATATCTGAATTTTGGGTTCAGCCAATAATCAATGAAACTAAATTTCAAATTGAAGTACACTGATCAACAATTGCTAGGGATCACTTATGAACATCTCTTCATTTGTATTTTTTTCAAGTTATCTCGTGAATATCTGTACATTATATGTTCTCTAAGGAAAAAGTAAGATGTTTTGAGTTGATTATATCAAAGTCTTCCTCACTTCATCGGCTCTTGTTCACAAAATCGATTATTATCTGTAGGCTGTTACAGGTGGAGTGAAAAGCAATGTGGTATTTGTTATTAAATCTGATTTTTTCTCACGTTCAAACACATAAGGTGACAATAATTGAAGAAATGAGAACAATACCAGCTTATCAGTCATGCCGAGAAGACGTTTGGCTCCTGTGCAACTGGACCAAATCATACGGTGGATACAGGAAGGTTTGTACCAGCGAGAAGTGTCCCGGCGGTTCAATGTTTCGCAAAGTGCTGTGAGTCGGGCTTGGAATAGGTTCATCCAAAACGACTTAGTAGCTTATGTTCATGGGGGAGATCGGTAGCGCAGTACAACAGCTGCCCAAGATCGTCTTTTGATCCTCAATGCTTGGAGAAATCCCACTTACCCGGCGTCGCGGCTCAATAGATCACTGAGAGTTGCAACAGGAGTTCTAATTACGAACCAGACTGTAAGACGACGACTACATGTTCGTGGTTTGAGAGCACGTTGGAGGGTACAACATCCCCGTTTGAATAGGGAACACCGGGTTCATCGACGGCAATGGGCTGAGGAGCACCGCAATTGGACACTTGAAGATTGGAGCCGATGTTTATTTACGGATGAGTCTAGATTTCGTTTGGTCAACTCCGATGGACGTATTCTTGCTTGGAGGGAAAGAGGTCGAAGGTATGCAGAACCGTTTATGGTACCCACAACAGCTTTTGGGGGAGGTTCTATATGTGTATGGAGAAGCATTTGTTTGAACCAACGCACAGAATTGGTTGTTCTGCAGAACGCCACCATGACCAGCCAGAGATATCACGATATGATTATTGAACTCATAATTGTTCCGTTTGCGGCTGCCGCGGGCGAGAATTTCATTTTAATTGACGATAATGCCCGTCCACACCGTAGTCGTCTGGTTAATGAAGCGCTAGAAACTCATGCTATTGATAGGATGGACTGGCCAGCTCGCTCTCCAGACATGAATTGCATCGAACATGTCTGGTCTGAGATGTCTAGACAATTGTCAACCTTAGAACAACCGATCAATAACCTGGAGGACCTTTCTAACGCTTTACGGGATATTTGGGGGATTTGCCCCAAAATTTTATAAATCGTTTGATCGAAAGTATGCCTCATAGGATAGAATGCTTGAGACGAGCTTGTGGGGGACCAACTAGGTACTATCTTAACCGAAACTTCAGCCTTCTTGTGGTTTCATCATAAAATTTTTATGTTATTCAAACACAGAATTTTGAGTGTTCCTAATAAAGTCTTTTTTTCTCTCCAACTTTTCATTTTTTCATTCTTTTCTCAAGTGAACCATATTATCAACAGAAAATTCTCTGATATCTGACAAAATTTATAATCTTGGAGCGAAATATTTCAGAAATAAATTTAGAACAAGTAAGTGATCCCTATCAATTGTTGAGCAGTGTATATCAACTTACCTCGGCAGTATGGGCATCAACCGTATGGCTTGGTTTGGTAGTATGACCAGCCCTTGTATCCCAAATCATCAATTTCTGATCGTCAGCTACAGACCCAAAAAGGCTTTCATGCAGAAGATGCCAAGCGACATCCTCGACGACTGCCTGTGTCCAGTAAAAATGGTTTTTGCATCGATTACACGATTTTCTTTGGGCGTAGCATTATAAATCCCATAAGCAAATCGTATGATCATCACTAGCAGAAAGCAAATAGCCATTTAAACTTGGATTCCATGAAAGACCGTATCCTTCTTTTGGTGGCCTCTTAGTCTAAGATCAGGGTGGCATTCTCCATTGGGATCAGGTTTACTTGGATGTTTGTGTAATCAAAAACTGAAAAAATATACACAGTCAACTTGTTTTTCGATTCAGAAACTTAAAACTCACCTAACCATCACTAGAGGTGTTTTGGTTGCAATAACGCATGGATTTTGAGGCATAAACCTTGCTCTGTTCACTTCACCCTCATGGTTGATCTTAATTTCGATTTCAATCTTACCCGACCACAGAACCGAAACCACCAAACTCCCCCTTTTCATTATCGTAGTGAGAAGCATCAAACTGGGCATCCTCGTTAGGCAGTTGAACGCTGGCAATTAGGAGGTGGTTTTGTTCGTCTGATGTGTGGGTGCCCAGAATAAGTCTGTGAATTGAATGATCCTTGCCTTCTGGTCTCGTTACATCAGGAAGCCATTGGGCAGTCAATGATGGCCATTCCAAGGCATGTGTCATTACCAAATCATACAGGAATGGAGTATTCTTCTTCCAAATTTTGTATTCTTCGTTGATGACCCTTTCTTCAACCGCATCATCGAAACCTTCTGTTGATTTTAACACAAACATACAATTAGTGGACACAAAGACAATACATGCTGAAATATCAGTGGATGTAGTAATAATTAATGTAATGAACCTACCTGATTCCCCTTTGTCACCCATATTGCTGAAATGCCACTAACTACTTTGGAAAAATTAGTACCACGCTAGATAATAGATTTAATTATAATTAAATCGAGAGGCATTTTCATAAAAATAACAATGAAGTCGTTGCGTCTCCCCCATTCCTTTTCAACCGCCCGGTCATAAAAAAAAACTTTATCATTTCAATGTTGCCAACGCTAACTTATAGTTCTATGAACAACAATTAGTTTTTTCTCCATTTTTTATTAAGGGAATTCAAAATTATTTCTTGTTGGAATAATATTAATTATAATAATTGTCGAATAAAATGAAAAAAACGAATATTAACAATTTTTTGCGCAAGTTTAACATAGAACATACACCTCAGAAAAATGTTTCCTCTTTTTTCCACTATTTTCTGTGCCACCAACCGCAGTGTTTATTTTTGTTATTCCGAAACTGAAATTCCAATTTTATTTATGCAAAATGTCTCAAGATTGGAGTAATAATAATGCAAATTTTTATCTTGATAATTTCGGAACAGATGAAATAACCATTCCTGCTCTGGGCAGGACCCGAAAGAAATTATCACAAATAAAAGAGGAAATTCAAGATTCTTCGGACCCTATTCTTTACGAAGAAAAGAGAAATTCATAAGGAATTACCCTACAAAGTAAGTCGAACCAAATGACATGCAACAAATCTTATTAGTAGTTTCTATTCAGGTGAATCGTGTTCGAAAAACTAGAAAAGTACAAGTAGACGCTGAAACTGAACAAGACGAGTATTCTAGGACTTGCGACGCCTGTGGAAAAGTGCTTGCATCCACAGCAAGTTTATACGTTCACTATAAATCTCATTCAAACAAACAAGCCATATATTTGCAACGAATGTGGTGCTAATTTCACTAGAAAGTACTACTTAGAGGTAATAAAATTATAATCGAAATTAATATAGAGTTTACCTCATGTTTATTGTTGCAGGTTCACCTAGATCTCACACAGGTGAGAAACCTTTCAAATGTGATTTGCGGAAAACATTTTTCACAAAAATCAAGCTTAACACCCACAAAAGAAAACATACCGGGGAGAAACCTTTCGAGTGTGGCATCTGCAACAGGGCTTTCTCTGCACAAAGTTACCTAGTGTCTCATCAGTGGACACACTACCAAAAAGTCAATGGAGTGTTCTCTTGCACTAGTTGCAATTTTGATTTCGAAAGTCGAATACACTTTGCAGAACACGCTAGAACTCACGCCAAAGATCTGAAGTTTGCTTGTAAATATTGTCCTAGGAAGTTTTGCTAAGGAGTGCCATCTGATTCGGCAACACAAAGTCACACATGGTTAAAGCCGTACAAAATGGTTAATCATAAAGAATATTCGCTGAAAAAAAATTATTGATTGAAATTGATAATTTTAAAAAAGATAATACTCGACGTAAGTTTACCGATGATTTAAACATACAGATATTGAGACAACATAAGTTTTATATTACCTGATATTCAGGAAAAATTAGGATCTGTCAGTGGTTTTTTATGTATTTGTTTATGCGTCTTTACTGTTTTTTTTTGTGAATATCTGATGTTTAAACAAAGAATTTTAACTTTCTGTTTATATAATATATAACATATTTATTTATAATGAGTGATTAAAGTTGTACTGCTGATAGTAACCTTAATTTTTTAGGAAATTAATTTATGTTATTTATTTATTTGGACGATATTAAAGTTTTTTCATTTTGACAATTTATCCACAATAAAATGTTTTTTGTTTAAAAATTGACCTCAATATACAGAATTGTAGGTATCAATAAAGAGAGTTATATAAAATTAAAAGTATTTCATTTTTTCGGCAAATACTGAAGGATTAGAATGAATATGAAAATACAGTAGAGACTCGATAATCCGGATCAATTAATGCAAGGGATGATCCGGATTAATGAGGAATCCGGAATACCGCGTCTTACAATTTAGTAAAGATGCAATTTAAAAAAACGGTTGAAATAAATATAGGCTGTATTATCAAAATCATAAAACAAATATATTGTTTGGAATAATTAGATATTTTATGTTTTCTACTGTAAGGGAAAAAGAATGCTGAACAATAGCTTTCTCCTGTATATCTTTCAGAAGCTGAATATCAGTAATTGCCATGAGTTATGGAATAAAGAATAAACAGACTGCATCGAATTGATCTATGCTCTAAATGCATTTGCTAACATTATCCCCGTCTTCAGGGATTGAAGAAATATGTGCTAAAAGGCCTTTTCGGTATATCAGTTTTGTTAATTTAATATCATTATGATCCATATGCTGTATCAAAGCTGTATGGTTTGGAGGTAGAAAATTCCATTCTATTTCACTAATTAATTATTCTTGTCTGACTTTTTTTGTCTTCTACCATTGTGCACTATTATATACCAAAAGAACACCCGATCGTCTTCATAGAAATTGAGTTAGAACCGTAAACCACGTATGCAACGATCGGAGATTCGGATTATTGAGTCTTGCAATCCGGATTATAAGGACATAATACAATCTTGACGTCAATCCGGACTAGTAAATATCCGGATTATCGAGTCTCTACTGCATTAAAAATTCTTTTCAAAATTTCAGGCTATAAGTTTACCAACAAATTTCTGTGTTTTAAAGTGTGCCAAACCAATACTGTTGCTTTTAGTTGAAGATCCTTGTCGTATATAAAAAAGCAAATTTCAAATGAACTCATTTTTCAAGAGAAAAAGAAAGTTTGTACGATCAGAAATAATCTACCAAAAAAAAAATCTTCCAAATATAAACTTTATTCTCGAAGACAATACAAACAAAAAAAACACCAATCATAAAAAATTATAATACACAAAAATAAACCTTGCATAAATAAAACAGATTAAACATAAATTAACTCGATAGTTAATAAATAATTCACCTAAAAATTTTTTATATTTCACGCACTGTTAGCGTGAAAAAATAAGAAATTATATATCGAAACAAGCTTGTATAAAACTTGCGTCAGTCCAAAAGTATTACGATTCAATAAATCTATAAAAATTTACGAGGAAGTCCTTGACTTCTCCAATTTTTTTTGGAAAATTTTATTTCAAACAATTTATGCTTAAGAACTAGTTCAATTGTACTATACAAAATTATTGAGGTTTGAAAACCAATTCAGGGGCTTCTGTCCCTATTCGTCGAATGTTCTATTATTTCGTTTAGACACCTTCCGAATTCTTCGATTATTTCCCTGGTAGTTGTTTCTACGTCTTGCATATTTTCTGTTCCTTTATCCGCTACAGAGAGCAAACATTGACAAGTTGCTTCGATCACATCGTCTGTTATGAAACTCACTGCCTGTCGACTGAAAAGATACCAAGAAATAATAAAACACCTAAGATAAAACAAATTTTATGGAGAAATTCTGAGAAAATAATAGTAGGGATTTTTCAAATCCTTTGTGCTATTCAATTCTAGATAAGTAACCACAACATAAAATATTTAAGTAGCTTTAAAAGTGCAAAGAGTGTGTCAAATTACGCGTTTTTTTAAGGTTAAATGAAATATATAGGGTTCACAAGAAAAATTGATTTGGTTCATGAAAGTGTTGCTGCAACCCTGAAATGTCCATCAGACGACGTTCACAGCAAGTTGGACTTATTGGGTCTACATACACATCGCGTATTTTACACAAGGATTTAGCTCTAAAAGCATATATGGTTCAAATAACACAATTTTAAACTTCTCTCAACAAAAGTTGAAGCTGATCAAAATAAATCATAAGAAGACAATTGAAAGAAAATTCAAAAAACGGTTCTTACCTAACATTTGAACTTTTGGGCTTTGGTGAAGGCACAGTGTTGTTCACCTTTGGCACTATCCTTTCTATCGGTGCTATCGTAACACCATTATTTATAACACTTCTGAAATTTTTCCTTTCCAACGATTCCTCTATATTGCGACATCCAATGCATTTGCAGTTGCTTGAACAAGCTATCTTCGCCTGTAAATCAAAGTTTGACATTTATTAATTCAATTTCAATGTTGGTAGTATTGTTTAATATAACCGGCAACACAAACGCAAAGCAGCTCAGAAATACACTGATCAACAATTGCTAGGGATCACTTATGAACTTCTCCTCATTGTATTTTTTTTCAAGTTATCTCGTGAATATCTGTACATTATATGTTCTCTAAGGAAAAGTAAGATGTTTTGAGTTGATTATATCAAAGTCATCCTCACTTCATCGCCTCTTGTTCACAAAATCGATTATTATCTGTAGGCTGTTACAGGTGGAGTGAAAAGCAATGTGGTATTTGTTATTAAATCTGTTTTTTTTTTTTCCTCGTTCAAACACATAAGGTGACAATATTTGAAGAAATGAGAACAATATCAGTTTATCAGTCATGCCCAGAAGACGTTTGCTCCTGTGCAACTGGACCAAATCATACGGTGGATACAGGAAGGTTTGTCCCAGCGAGAAGTGTCCCGGCGGTTGAATGTTTCGCAAAGTGTCGTGAGTCGGGCTTGGAATAGGTTCATCCGAAACGACTCAGTAGCTTATGTTCATGGGGGAGGTCGGCAGCGCAGTACAACAGCTGCCCAAGATCGTCTTTTGATCCTCAATTCTAGGAGAAATTCCACTTACCCGGCGTCGCGGCTCAATAGATCACTGAGAGTTGCAACAGGAGTTCTAATTTCGAACCAACTGAAAATCTGATATCTGACCAAATTTATAATCTTGGAGCGAATATTTCAGAAATAAATTTAGAACAAGTGAGTGATCCCTATAAATTGTTGAGCAGTGTATTTCATCTTATTATCTACTATATTGTTTGAATTAAGCCACTCCTAACGATAGGGGACAAACAACACTGCTTTATTTGCAATTGATCATTTATTCGGTCAGTTACGTAGCACTTAAATCTCTTGAATATACAAGTGTTCAACTAGACGGAAAAATTGCCTGTCTGATGCATTGATTTATTGTTTCCGATATGAATTTCCATACCTGTGTATTATAGTTGTATTTCTTATACAAAAAAAAAAATACATACGAGGGCGGTTTGATAAGTCCGTGACTTTTTGAATATAACATTTTTTTTGCGGCAAATAAACATTTTATTTTTCAACATAATCACCTTTTAGCTCGATACATTTAGTCCAGCGTTTTTCTAATTTTTTTATTCCCTCCAAATAATAGGTTTTCTCAAGGCTCTCAAAATACGCGTTTGTTTCGGTAATGACTTCTTCATTAGATTCAAATCTCTTACCACCCAGCCATTTCTTTAGGTTTGGAAACAGATAATAGTCGCAGGGGGCTAAATCTGGAGAATATGCTGGATGGGAATGCAGTTCGTATCTCAATTCGTGGATTTTGGCCATCGTGACTAAACAAGTGTGCACACGTGCATTGTCTTGATGAAACAGCACTTTCTTTTTCGCCAAATGCGGCCGTTTTTGCTTCAAGTCAACGTCGAATCTGTCCAAAAGCTTTGAATAATATTCGCCGGTGATTTTTTACCTTTCTCGAGGTAATCAATGTGAATAACACCGCATGCATCCCAAAAAACTGAGGACATGACCTTGTTGGCTGACAGACTCTATTTGGCCTTCTTTGGTCCACGTTCACCCCGAGCAACCCACTGTTTCGATTGTTCCTTGGTCTCTGGCGTGTTGTGATGAATCCATGTTTCGTCCACAGTAACAAAACGGGGCAAAATAAGTCCGGATTACGGCTGAACATCGCTAAACACTCTTTTGAAGTTTTCATACGATTGCGCTTATGGTCCCATCTCGCGGAGAGTTTTCTCATGTCCAAATATTCGTGTAAAATATGATGTACCCGTTCAGTTGAGATACCTACAGCATGAGCCAACTCACGCATTTTCATTCACCGATCATCCAATATCATTTCATGGATTTCATCGACGATTTCCGGCGTGATCACTTCTTTTGGGCGACCTGAACGTTCGGCGTCACTAGTGCTGGTACGACCACAACGGAACTCTGTAAACCACTTCTTTACCATTGAAATTGATGCTGCCGAGTCTCCGTAGTATTTATCAAGCTTTTCCTTAGTTTAAGTGATGGTTTTTACGTAAAAAGTAATGTTTAATCAGCACACGAAATTAAGTTTTCTCCATTTTCATAAAAATTCACGAGGTTGTCTGCTTTGAATGTCTATCAAACACCAACTGCATGACGTAGCTTGCTCAAAATTTGACAGTTGCCCACTAATAGATTACAGTTGACGGCAGCACTGTTGCATTTGGAATAACTGCGCGGGAAATTCAAAAAGTCACTGACTTATCAAACCGCCCTCATATCTACTATCGTCTGTTCAAATGTAAGAAGAAGCAATAACAACAAGTTTGGCGCAGCGGTAAGAGGGCCTTCGAATAGGTACTTTTCCGTCCAGAGTCGAATATTATTATACAAATGCAATTCTTACAGCATATCATCAAGTGAAATATATACACGATCTCATTCATTCCTTATCTAATTTATTCCATTTGGAGGTTTAACACTGTATACACTTTGTCAAAAGATTTTCTCTATCCAGTACAATCCACAGTCCGATCCTAGTACGACCCTGGCAGTCTCTTAGGGCGGTCGAAGGGTGCGTTTTTATGACAGTTTGACCAATACGAGCTTTATTGTGCGCAAACCAGACGATTCTGTTTGTTTACAAAGCTCCTTCTTACATTTGAACGGACTATAGAACGAAAACTTGCACTTACCTCGTAACATTCACAGTAATTCTTCAAGCACCCCGATCTCTTGCAATTGCACCCCTTCGTGTGCTTTCTTATGGCCACGTCCCCCATATCCTTAGCTTTACCGATCTTGGGCCTGAAAGCGTTCGGATTTCTCTCCAAACAAGCCTTTATAGCCCTCTGTCTGTATTCTTCGTTCTCTAAATTGTTAAAACAGTACATGCACTTGCATTGATAACAAAATTCACCGTTCGCGAAGCAATCGCAGTACAACTTCAAACATTGCGATTTCGTACAGTTGCAGGGTTTTCTGGTCCTCATACCGTTGCTGTCCGGAGATGATTCTGTCGTAGGTTGAGATCTGAAAGAAAAAAAATCAGTGGAAGTTGACAGTTTCATGAATCTATGCGGACAATAATTATTTACACTGGACTGAAGAACCTTAGTTCGATGGCCTTTTGCGTAATTAATAAAGTACTGTTATAAATGAAAATTCATGCGTTTAAGAGTAACGCGGGCATAATATGAACAATGAAAGCGGTGAATAATATTAATTGATTTAGAATCAAAAAATATTAAACCCATACTTCATCGACTGAAGGTTAAGTCCACATAGTTGGACTACCACCAGTTTGTATGAAAAACGGATAAACATCTCGCACTTCGTTCAGGGTTCATGCATCGGAGGTATGTAGGTGTAAGGAACAAAAGAAATGGCGTTTTGGTTCAGTTATACTCAGAGCTAGGCGATATTTCTTCAAATAAGTGAACCTAGAATGCCTTTCAGACGCAGCTCCTCCATACTGAAGAGCCCCAAAAAGGGCGAAATAGCTATCTATGGATGCTCTGTTTGATATTACCACTATGCATGTTCTTTGTGCGTTGACGGGATTAGTTCCGAAGTATGGGTTTAATATTGGTTGATTTTAAATCAATTAATATTATTCTCCGCTTTCATTGTTTTTGTTAACATATTCTTTTTCACATCAAACTTCATAGTTACCTTGCTTCAGGCGTAGAAGTCGTACTTGCACCCGAAGAATTCTGATGGCTCAATGGTCTTGGATTCTGTTTCGGTATGGCCAATTTAGCTGGTGCTGGGTTAGCCTGAGTAGTGGACAGGTAAGGTAGCATAACCACCTGGGTGTTGACAGTCACAGGTTTGCTAATAACCACTGGCTTCACGTTCTTTTGGTTAGAATGATTCGAAGATGACTGAAAATACCGTATTTTTACACTTATTTCATTTTTGACGTTTATACAGTGACAGATCACATAAAAAATCTCCACGGTTCTTTTTCGCAAGCAACAATTTGTTTCTGTTGATGAATATAGCACTTTGAAGTGGATGTATCTTGCGGAGTACCTCAGGGTACCGTACTGGGACGCTTTATTTACGTCTTATGTTAAGTAGCGAGTAGCAAATACAGTGGAACTTCCCTATAACGAATTTCGTACGAGACATTGCACCTTGAATCCAAATTCCATGTTAAAAACACCCCCTAAAACGAAGTAAATTCTCTCTATAACGAAATATTCAAAGAACATCACTCTTTGAATGGGTATTGGTAAGACGGTATAAGGATGGGTTTTTCCGAAATTTTTCCGGACGTACGTAATAAATCCCGACCTTAACCTAAATCTTCACGGCGGGCAGAGAGATCCTTCTGAAACAGTTTTAAATACACCCTGTTTGGTTTCAATCTAACCATTACGCTAGTGTGAAAGTTGTGCGAAAATGTCTAAAAGGAAGTGCTTAAGTTTGAATGATAAACTTAAATTCACCAGTGAAGTCGACCGCGACATTGCCGACTATAGAAACACATTTTCTGTATAACGAAATTTCTTTATAACGATTTTTTTGCGGATTTAGCGCTTTTGTTATAAGGAAGTTTCACTGTACTCCAAACTGATTTGAGCATGATTCGATGATAAGGAAAAGAGAGAGAAACGACCTAAATGAATAAACATGTCAGGCCAACAAGCAAAGAGGATTATTGCACAAAGAACGAGTTAAGCCTGCTTATTTGGCTTCTCACTGGATATTGCATCGTGAGATTTCACCTCCAAAAAACAATCAACATCACAAAAGAGGGTTACGTTCCTGAGAAAAATGAAGTTGTAGAAAAACAATGCACAAATACCCCATTGGTCGCAGTGCAGAAAGGCAGTCATAGTGCCAATCAACCACAATCTGATGATAATGATAATACCCTTATTCCATCCTCCTTTGTATTTCGAAAATTGATAACCCAAAAGCTGAATACCAAACGCTTAATAAATAACTTATTATGTAAAATAAGTGTGGAAACTTCTTATATGACCCTGTAAAAAAACAATAAATTTTTTTTCGCTTACCCCCATTTCCGAAAACACAAGACTTCCACCAGGCGTCGTGTGTAGGGATATATTCGGTTTCGTGTTGGTAGTACTCACTGTAACAGTCGACGCAGGGGTTGAGACAACCGTTGTGGATGGTACAAACTTTATATATTGAACCTAGAGGTGGTTTAAATGATTAAATGTAATGAGAAAGGAAGGACGCTTGGAAATAAACATAAAACAACATTTTTTGGTATCATCATTATTTGCACTACGTAATCCCATCATTTGTCACTGTAATTCTCAACGCTGTTCTCAAGCTGTGAAAATATTCTGTAGCTTCTACAAAATCATCATAATTTCAGGTCTTTAGCTCATTGAAATCGAAAGTTAGAGTGTTTACGGATGGCCAAACAGAATTATTTTTGTCTTCGGATCTTCATCAGTGAGTGATAGAGTTGTTTAAAACCACTAACAGCCCAAAATACCCTATGAACAAGCGTAAAAAACTTGTATTTCAAAGACACCTCTTAAAGATGGCTGCCAAATACTTACACACATGTTTATAATCACAATGATAAATGATTTTGGTACCTCAAATAATGATAATTGAAATAAAATTCATAAAAATTCATTCATAACTACAACCATATGTTAATTCCATAATCAGAAAATTTAAGTCAACAAATTTTCCACTCGGAGAAAATTATTATCGTAATAGAATGACCTACCCCTTTTCCAGGTATATTTATTTGATGCAACTGCCCTGCGCTTAAACTCTGAGCACCTGCAACCTGTATAACCTGCGCTTGAGGCAAAATCGACTGCGTCTGCGCAGGTTTCTTATAAATTATATGTTGCTGACCTTTCTGAGCCGGCAAAATCTTCGTAGGGGACTTAACCTAAAAATAACGAAAAATACATAAGTTTCCCATCTACACTGTGTTTGGTCACGAGTTAGCGATAATTTGAGGTAATCAAATATACCTAATATTATCGACAAAAACACCCAAACTTGGAAGTTTGGAAGTTTTGGAGTAGCCCCCATTTTAAATTTACTTTTTTATTTTTGTTGACCCTTCCAAATAATATCGATTTCTTTGGACATAAAGGTCCTACAGATGTGAAAAAAGTGTTTTTGAAAGATGATACTACCACCTTTCATTGAAGTATAACAATATAAGAACATGCAACTTGAAAACGCCATAAAAAATTCTTTAAAAAAGTTTATAGTAAAAATATGTACTGATTTTCTTATGGCCGGTTTCTGAGGTTTTACTTTAACCGTCCAATAGTAAACGGTTCGATAAATATAACCAATCGATAACCTCTTGGTAAAGGTAGCTGAGTTTCTGACGTCTTTTTCGGTTGTCAGTTAACTATCTATTCGATAACAGCTGATTAACGGTAGTCTCGCAAGTTTCTTCCTAGATCAACAGATGTCGCGACATACAAATTGACGTTTTGATTATGAGTTTTGCAAATTTTAATTGAAACTGCACGCCTGAAACTCAAAATAATGAGATTTTCCATACGAAATATCAAATCGATTTCATTCTCATGTTTATTTATGTCTTATGATGATTTGAAAAGTTCCTGTCGCATAGAACCGTAAAGATAGAAGCACTTGTTGAAAGTCGGTTAAAGTGCAATTTGTTTCAGATATTGGAGCTAATACAGAATTCAATTCATTACAAAAGTGTAAAACTGTTTGCTTGTTGAATCTGTACCTCATTTTAAATTAATCATCTGTATACATTTCGAGAGGTGATCTACGAACCCGTATAAATCTGGATACAGAAATATTGCCAATGAATTCCATTGCCTCTTCATCTGATGAAGAGCTGGAACTAGAGGATAATATTCTTGTATTATATTCCATTATTACACAACTCGTTTAATATAATATAATATGTTAAGATTGTTCATATGAATCCAAATCCGGTACTCCGTCAAATCAAAATGAAAAAGTGAGGTTGGAGTTGACAAATCGAACGCCAATGCCCATGCGCCATTCACTAAATCTATAGATAACCGGCCATTTTCGGTCGGTTAAAATAAACTGACTTTATTGGCTGGTTATCTTTCAAAGCGGTACTCAGAAACCGAAATCTGCGCTTATCCATCCGTCAAATTTGACAGATAGATAAACTGCGGTTAAAACGACCTCAGAAACCGGCCATTAGTAAATCAGCAATAGTACAAGAACTAGCAAATTGAAGTATAATTTTCTTCAATGATTTAACGCGCAAGGATATTAGCTACAAAACAACACTTACATCGTTTCTGTAAGTTATATAATTTGAGAGTTATTGCTGTTCGAACATGATCACTACGCGTGCAAAAGACACAATACAGGTCGCCATGAAGGCCACTGCCTGTCTACGGAGCAGAGGCGGCCATTTTGAGCAATTTTTATGATCAATTTGTTTGTTTTATCATTGAAAATTATCGAAAGTACAGTACTGAGGTTTTTTTATTTTAATCAATTTTCATAAGGGTCATGTTCGAACAGCAATAACTCTCAAATCATGTAACTCACAGAATGATGTTAGTGTTGTTTTGTAGCTTGTGTCCTTGCACGTTAAATCATTGAAAAAAAATTATACTTTAATGTGCTAGTTCTTGTACTATTGCGGATTTACTGAGAAAATTAGTACATATTTTCACTATGAACTTTTTTAAAGAATTTTTTTATGGCGTTTTCGAGTTGAATGTTCTTATATTGTAATACTTCAATGAAAGGTGGTAGTATCATCTTTCAAAAAACATTTTTTTCACATCTGTAGGACCTTTATGTCCAAAGAAATCGATATTATTTGGAAGGGTCAACGAAAATAAAAAAGTAAATTTAAAATGGGGGCTCCTCCAAAACTAAGGGGGTAAACTTCCAAGTTTGGGTGTTTTTGTCGATAAAATTAGGTATATTTGATGCCCTTAAATTCTTGTTAAGTCATGACCAAACACACTGTATATCTCTATTCAAACTCACAGGATTCAAAGCAATTGCCTTGACAGCGCCCCCCATACTCGTCATCAGTTGATGGGCCTGCCCGGGCACTTGCGATACCAGTTTCAAAGTTTTTCCACCCGCTTTGTTCAATAAAAGAGTCGTTTTTGGCTGGGGCTGAGTTTGCTGAACATAGTTGGCTTTCGTCAAAAGTCCCATTTCTTGAGCTTGTTGTAAGGTAATGGTTTTCGTTGGACCTATCTGGGTCAAATTCGAAGTACTCGGGACCAATTTAACCTAAAAAAATTGCTTTATTACCTTCACTTTGAAAAAACCAATCTGTTAATATCTAGTTTATCGCCTGTAACCGATTTCCAAAATATTTAGCGTATCGTTTCGTTGTGATTTTCAATTTGAGCACCGGCAAATCAATATTTCCCGATAAAATCGAATAAGAAATTCTATAAATCGTTCATAATTCAGGTGACATCTGTCTTAATACTAGCCAGACCTTTGTTTAAGTGAAAAACTAGAGGACCAACAGACGTTGTTCTGCATACACAAAATTTCATTCAATTCGATCCAGCCGTTTAGTTGCAGAATAGATGAATAACCTTGATAACGACTACAGCGTCATCTGTTGATCTGATTTGTGATCATAAACATACGGGCATCAGGTAATCCAAAATACATTCATACATCATAGGTTTAAAAATTGTTGTATAATATGTTAGTTCATAAGTTATTTCTGATTTAAATTTTAAATTTTCGATTCACTCGATGTAACTTGACTTTTTGTCCAAATGTCAAAATCATTATAACCTATAAATATGTATTCTATGACTGCTTGATTGGTCGTAAGAAAAAGAAAAGCCTTTTATTTTTTTCTGAACAATTTTTTGGAAAAATTTTGTTGTATAAACCTTGCCCTAGCAATTATGAACACAACAAAAAAAGAATTATCCAATTTGGCGCAGCCGTTTGAAAGATATTGCATTTTGACGGTAACCATAGATCCTGTTTTATTGATATATAAATAGATAAATAAAGTATTTTTGGGTGATTCCCACTCTTATAAAGACTTGGCACTGTTTCTATCTTATCTAACCTAACCTAATAGGTTGGCTTGAGTTAGGTTAGCTAACCTAACCTAACCTAATGGTTAGCTTGCGTTAGGTTAGGTTAGGTAAGGAACAGCAACAACTCTTATAATTGGCACTGTTCCAATCTTATCTAACCTAATCTAACAGGTTAGGTTAGCTTGAAATAGGTTAGGTTAGCTGAGATAGGAACAGTGCCAAATATTTACAAGAGTTATTGCTGTTTCTATCTTAACTAATATAACTCAAGCTAACCTGTTAGGTTAGGTTAGGTTAGATAAGATAGGAACAGTGCATAAGAGTTGTTGACTTAACCTAACTTAAGCTAACCCATTAGCTTAGTTTAGGTTTAGATAAGATAGAAACAGTGTCAAGTATTTATAAGAGTGGGAATCACCCAAAAACACTTATTTTTCACTAAAAAAAAAGTTTCGGCTCGTTTTAAGACAATTGACAGCTGAATTATGGACGATTTATATAATTTTTTATTCGATTTTCTCGGGAAATATTGGTTTTCCGATTCTCAAATTGAAACTGTGGGGTCCATATCAGTCCAAATGCAATCTGGCATGAGCATGTCTGCTCAGTTGCCAAGTCAGCTGCACAGAAGCTTAGCTATCTATTTCGTGCGAGGAAATGGTTCACTCCAAAGCAGCTTTTATTACTTTACAAGGCTCAAGTGCGTCCAGCTATGGAATATTGCTCTCATGATTGGGGTTCAGCTCCTAAGCACTCGTTACTCCTACTTGATTCCATTCAAAAAAGAGCAGTGCGCCTAATAGACGATCCAACATTAACTGCCAACCTTCATAGTCTCGATCACCGTAGGAAGGTTGGAGACTTATGCCTTTTTAACAGATACTACCACGGAAGGTGTTCTGCTGCCATTGCTTCCATGATTGCACCCGGCGCTCAATTTGATATACAAACAAGGCTAGCCGATAATAGTCACCAGTTTGCCGTGCATCTTTCTACAGCTAGGACATCGGTGTATCAGAAGGCTTTTCTTTACCGAACTGCTAGGCTATGGAATATCCTACCTCAAGATGTATTCCCCCTTGGCTACAACTTACAGCAGTTTAAGACACGCACAAACCCATTTCTTCCTAAATTAATCTCAGGGCGCTTGAAAGGGCGTTATAAGCACAGTCTTTTCCCGAGAGATGCGTATAAAAAAAAAAGAAATCCCAAAATCAAAACGAAACGATAAGCCAAATATTTTGAAAATCGGAAAACTAGATATTCACGAACCAATCAACTCACATGTGCAGTCGTGGCATTGGGTTCCGCTTTCTGTACAACCATGAAATGCTGCTCCTGTGGATTTGAGGTGTACAGCGGCTTAACGACATTTTTCGTTGAACCGCTTGGCGATATAACTTTTCTCACGAATAACTGTTTTTGGGGCACTACGGAAATGTTACCTGCTGAAGTGGCTGTGATAGTTTTAACAGTATTTGCCGGTTTTATCGGCCTACCTAATTGGAGATTAGCTAGATTTATTTCTTGACCTTGCGGTGATAAGAGTTTGATCGTTTGTCCTGAACCTGTCGTGAGACTCTGACCTGCAACAAAATTCATGTTTTATTGATGACTAGCGACCCGCCCCGGCTTCGCACGGTAATATCTTCGAAAATATTCACTGAAATCATACTTCTGAATAGTCTGAATTTTGGTACCTTCCTACCCTATAAGTTAAGTAGTATGATGGAATGTCGCTAAGTTTCGTTCCAAGTAAAACTGTTAAATAAAGACAGTTGCATCAAAATTTTATCATAAATTCCCTAAATTATGGCGCCTACCGACCCTCTATGTTAGAAAAGTAATCAAATAATAACTTGAAGTCTTAGAAACACTCAGTTAAAAAAAAACATCAAAATCCTTTCGGTAGCTATGGCGTCATGCGCTTCTTGACACGATCATGCTAGATTTCCGCGGGAATGAGGTATTTTCCCGCCGTAAAAAGTAGCCTGTGTCCGTGCCTAAGATCCTATCTTTATATTAACCAAGTCTTATAAAAATCCGTTCAGACGTGAAGGAGGTAAAATTTTAAAACAAACGATAAAAAATCACTAACTTAATTAGTTTTCTGCCTACTGCCTAAAGTACGATAGCATGAATATTAATAGTCCATATCCTTTTCTAGGTTACTATCTATCACCTAACTAAATTTCATCAAAATCCGTTCAGCCGTTTAGGCATGATAGAGCAAAACTCCCAGCAAAAACCATAAAAAAATCACTAACTCAATTCAGTTTTCTGCCTACTTCCTACCCCCTAAGTACGATGACATGATCATTTTGATCTTATATCCGTTTTTAGGTAACCATCTATTACCTTACTAAATTTCATCAAAATATGTTCAGCCGTTTAGACGTGAAATTGCAAAAGTCCCAACAAAAACGGCTAAAAATCACTAACTCAATTTAGTTATCTGCCTACTGCCTACCCCCTAAGAACGATGGCGTGATTATTTATAGCCTACGACCATTTCTAGGTTATCATCTATCACCATACCAAATTTGATCGAAATCCGTTCAGCCGTTTAGGCGTGAAAGAGTAACAAACAGACAGAGTTACTTTCGCATTTATAATATTAGTATGGATAAATATTATTAGAATTGAAATACCTTGAACGAGCAACAATTGCTGTCCGCTTTGGAGTGGTTTGAGAGTTATAGGAAGTTTCGTTGGCTTTGGAGCGATTGTCAGAGGTCTTAACGGAGGAATTGCATTTTTACTTCTAACGTCAGGCAATATTTCTTCTGGACTAGGCTGCCTTTCTGTTTCAGTCTCAATTTCTACCTCCTCAGCTCCAATTTCAGTTTCAACAATCTCCTCCTCAATATCCTCAGCATCTTCGATTATAACCTCTGTATCTAAAAATTAATGAATAACACTATTGATGTAGATATAAATAACATCAAAAAAATTTTGAGCATAATAAAACTGTACCTTCTGTTTCCATGCTGCTATTAAAGTGCAATTCTTGTGATAATTCAGCTAATCTCTGGAGATCCGACGTCGTTAACGATAAATTACTTTCAGTTAAGTTTGCCCCTTCAATATTCAATGTATTCACAAGGGAATCCACATCTTCCGAACTCTCTACAAATTTTATTAAAAACATGATTCATATTCTCATTTAAAAGCAATTCACACTTCCTAATACTACTCAAATGCGACTACAGGAATATCAAGCAAAAATTTCGAATTTCTAAAGCTCAGTCCATTCAGCTTCATGCATAGTTTTAAAATGCTGTCTAAAGCTTGGGCCAAATAATCTGCAATTAATGATCTGAAACTAAAAGCACACCCATTCTACATAACGGAGCTAAAAATTAATCAGTTTTCGGGTACCTCTTTCAGGTAGGGACATTTTTCCACCTTATTTTCAGTTTTATAATTTAAAAATCGAATATGGACTATTCAAAACAAAAGTCAAATTTGACAGGTCACGTGACCACCGATGCTGTCAGTTGCACCAATCTCGAGCCTAGAATTTTCGGTGTTCACCGAGCTACTTAACTTCTTTTTCAGCATTTGTCCTATGAATAGATTATTCAAATTTCGATATTATAAATTACTAGCATTCAAAAACGTATTTTAAAATATTCAATAAATCTCATTTTTATTGTTTTTTATTCCCCCAATCATAGTCCATCAATTTAAGTTACATGCATGAAGTATTGTGTGTTGCATACTATTGGCTTTTCAAGGTATCCATTTCAAAATAAAAAAAATCTTATTAAAATAAATAGCTCCATTCTCCATTTGTACAAGTTCAATTGGAAAAAGCCAGTTTTTTGTGGTTTTCCCATTTTTCATTCATCAAATATTGTTGCCAAATTTCCCTTAAAGATATTCTCGGAGAGTAATACATTTAGAATGAAAGAATTCTGACCTAGAATTAATACTTTTCTCCAATATTTCCCATATACAGGGTGTCCCAAAACTCGAAGTCGACCCGGAACCGGGTGAAAAGGCAAGTAATGCTGGTTGTCAGAAAAATATAAAAAAAATCTAAGTTGCATGATTTTAAAATAATGGACATTTATAAAAACACGCAAAATTCCACCCCCTCTGTGACAGTCTTTTCGCTCCTGTTGCCACAAATATCAACTTTTTCAAAACTTTTTTTTTGCTGTGTAACCTTGAATAATGCTTGTCTAAACTGTAATCAAAATTTGGATACCAGCTAGTCTAGGTTTCATGAAAAAAGGACTTGCTTTTCAGAAAAAAAATTCAAAATAAACAATTGCCTAGTTTCAACTGACTATTGAAAAAAAAAATGTATTACGCAAGTTTGGCATGTTTTGTCAAAAGTTGGCGCATTTAGTAAGGATTCCAAAATGGTATAATACTTTGTTAAACTGTAGCTGCCGTAGTTCAAATTTATTTTCGATTGCCTTTGAATGCATTTTTTCTTAAACTGCTTCCCAGTAAAAAAGTGCAATGGATTCAAGACAGGTGAACGGGCCGGCCACGAGATTGGACTAGAACGTCCGATCCATCTTCCGAGAAAAAATCTTACCAGAAAAAAAAATTCCAGAGAAAATAATTTTTTCAGAAAAAAATTTTCCGTAGAAATTTCTTTGTAAATTTTTTTTTCTGGTAACATTTTTCCCGGAAGATGGATCGGACGTTCTGGTCCAATCTCGTGGCCGGCCCGTTCACCGGACCTGAATCCATTGGACTTTATTACTGGGAAGCAGTTAACGAAAAAGTGTATTCGAAGGCAATCGAAAATAAATTTGAACTACGGCAGCTACAGTTTAACAAGTAATATACCATTTTGGAATCCTTACTAAATGCGCCAGCTTTTGACAAAACACAAAACATGCCAAACTTGCGTAGTACATTTTTTTTCAATAGTCAGTTGAAACTAGGCAATTGTTTATTTTGAATTTTTTTTCTGAAAAGCAAGTCCTTTTTTCATGAAACCTAGACCAGCTGGTATCCAAATTTCGATTACAGTTTAGACAAGCATTATTCAAGGTTACACAGCAAAAAAAAAGTTGGCAAAAGTTGATATTTCTGGCAACAGGAGCGAAAAGACTGTCACAGGGTGTGGAATTTTGCGTGTGTTTTTAAATGCCCTTTATTTTAAAATCATTCAACTTAGATTTTTTTTTATTTTTCTGACAAGCAGCATTAGGTACTTGCCTTTTCACCCGGTTCCGGGTTGACGTCGAGTTTTGGGACATCCTGTATTTCATGCAGCACTACGTTTCTGATTCACGTCTGTATCCGATGATTTAAATGGATTGAATGAGACGTATAAACATCTGTATTCTTTTATTATCATAGTTACATCATAGAATACGTATACAGTTATAACATAACAGAACATTGGAAAAAAACTTCAAAACGAATCAAATAGCATCATAATATATCTGTAGCTAATATATACATCTTGTACAACATCCATATTTCAACTTAAAAACGGTCAAAAATATATAAATATCTGAAAATTCTCATAGATAGACAATGGTAAAAATAGTGGTGAAAAATATAAATTAAAAATATGACACATAAGTAAAAAATATATCTAGATATCAACAAAACATTCACAACATAAAATATATATAAAATACCAACAAAATATAAAAATAATTAAGTACTTTGACGAATAAATGAAAAGAATCGATTATAATACTAAAAATGGATGGAATTTTCAGAATTTTGTTCGTTTTTTCTTTATTGTACCTTCCTGCAGTAGTAACCCAGTTCTTTGCACTTTTGACAGAGATGCTGAGGATGTACTTTCGATTGGTCCGAAACATCCAGGCCGTCAGGCTTCTCCAATGGCCTCTGAAAAAATTAGTTGGATATACAGGGTGTATCAAGTTCGATTGCACGTTTCAGCAATGAAATAGTCAGTAATGAAAACCTACTTGTTTATGGGGATAAACATTTATGTGACATTTTATACATTCTTGGCCCATATTAGACCAAGAATTTCCGGACATCCACTTTCTTTTACATTTGGGGCATTTATATTCGCCAAAACATCGCTTCCTTCCTTGATATGGCGTTTTTCCTTCTTCCTTTGGTCGTGCCTGAAAACAAACATGGAAAAAGAATTATAGACACGATAAAAACATAAAAAAATTATTCTGAAAAGGTGAAAAACTGCGATACGAAGTTATCTATAATTAATGTCAGTGCCATTCTTGAATTGTTTCTGTTTAAATATGTTCAAAACTGTTAAATCTCAAATATTTCAACTCTTAATAACTTTCTATCAGATTCTTCTATGTCCGAATATATTTTTGTGCGATTCTGTTCATAGAATAACTCTCAAGTCTCAGAACAATAGAGAAGTTTTTAATCGATCTGAGGGTGAACTGCATGCTATATTTTTAAGGAAAATGGAATTCAAGCTGAACTAAACGATTAAATTCATCCGAAAACATACAAATAAGTACTTAATTTCATTTAAATCTTCAAAAGTTTGCCAGAGTTCAATTCCAAATATTTCGCTCTATGACTCTCTAATCTTTGGTAAATTGTATTCCAATTGAGGCTAAATCCATTAATCCTTTATTTGATTATTTCGAAGGCAATAAATCAAAACAGAACAACATAAAATAAATGATTGAATCACATTTGAAGTGGTGTTGAGTATTCGAGTTCAAGACATTTCTGTTTATATTGAGAAAGAAATAAATAAAAATCGTGAGTGCCGCTCAGCCGCTCAACGTTTATAATAAATGTCAAAATAAATTCATGGACCATAGAAATGTCGTCGCTATTTCATTCGAATTTCGTAAAGAAAAATGGAAGAATGAAAGTAGGTACCAGTATTTTTTCCGACTTGGAATTCTTCCCTTATCAATTTAGAACATTGCGACTGCCGACTTCAGTTGTTTATATCGACAATATCGCTTTCATATGTAGAATTTCTTTGAGTTCCATGTTCATTTAAGATACCAAGAATGATGACTCAGCAATCATTCGAGCTATCAATGGATGTTTTCAAGTTATACAAGGTGGTATCGCAATTGATAAGTGTTATAATAAAAAGGAAATATCGTAATAATAATGGGTGTAAACATGGCTATACCATAGATTCATATTCCGCACGTAATCTGCCAAACTCTATGGTTTTAATTGATCATAGAATAAGGTTTTGAATTTTGGAAACCATAGAGTTTTCATATCGAATTAGCTATAAAAATCACTCACTTTAGGGCAATCCTTGATGTAATGACCCTTCTGAAAGCATAGATGGCACAAATAAGATGGCGGGGGTCTTTTTAGTGGTCTTCTGTCTAGAATACTCAGATCTGCGAGCTGTTCGCTGATATCTGCTACAGAATCCTGCACGCTGTTGTTATTCGAGTAAGAATTGTAAGGGCTGTATTGAAAACGGTTGTTCGTGAAGGGATTCCATGGCGGAGAAAGCAATTTTTGCTGGAAACCACAGAACAATGAAAAATTCGAAATTGGTGGATGCGCTTTTTTGCTAACCTGGAAATCTGAAGTTTGATCCAAAGGTAGGTAAGGAAAAAGAGCTGCTGGTGCGTATTGTGATAGAAGGGAATTTCCATTGCAATTATTGAAATCTTGACGTTTTCTTGTTGTACTATAGTTTGTTGGTGTAGAGATTATAGCTGTTGCTATTGGAGCCATGACTCTACGAGAAAAACTTTTCAAAATCTATATAACGCTAGGGGAAACAACAAACAGTTGCCAAATTAACATGCAAAGAAGGTTTACGAGGGAAATCAACAAGCAAAAGTTCAGAAAAAGTTAGCGCATGATCGGAAAATTATTTACTTACGATACATTTTGCCACTTGAATCGTTTTTGTGGTTGGAAAATATTCGTTTTGTTAGGAAAATGATTTCGAAATGGAAATGAAATAATAAATAAATAGAAAATGTTGAAATTTTATTTGGTTGTGTGAATGGTTGTATTTTCTGTCGGCTTATGAACTAATGATGAAACATATTGACTTTTATTTTATGGAGAAAAGGAATGAAATATGAGATGAATTGAAAAATGTTTTTTTTCACCCTCTATAAATATGCTATCAACATTTTTGGAGAACTTTTCCGAAATTAGCTTAGAAACAATTAAAATCGGTAGAAAATCTTGGACAAAGAACTGCAGCAAAATTCTAAATGACCTAGTTTTTTGCCGCTGAGTGTAGTTAGGAGTTATTTCACACGAAAAAGTACCAGTATTAATCAATTGCGAAAAACTTTAAATTTTAAAACTTTTCTATCTGAACCGAAAAAAAATTATGTTCAAAATAAATTAAACATGTATAGTCCGTTTAAGAATGATTGACATCTCAGGTGGCTGTGGGAAATCGAAAATATGTTGGTATCGGTCCGTTCGGTGAATTTCGATTTGCCGATTTTAGGTTGGTGTTGAAAATATCACTGACTTTGACTTTTTCCAGTTTGAGTTAACCTATTGAAGATATTTCGAATTTATTTGTGAATATTCTTGATTTAATCGGCAAGTGGATTTAAATATCTCTTAAATCTACTTTGGTTTGATTACTGAATTGAAAATGGCCGGAATACAACCAAACCAGATACCTCTCACCTTACTGCAAGGGAACGCCAGGCAGTGTATCGGTGTTACTGCGAGTTCTTTAGGGATTCAGCAGATATTTCTGCTAGTATTAAACGCATTGTGCTGGTTTTTCAGGTAAACGATCATGTACAATGTGTTTTCTGATTAAGTAATGAGTTTTTAAATTTCAGATTTCTCCTAGAACTGTCCTAGAATTTCGGAGAAAAAAGTAGAAGGCAAGTTGGTAGAGCCAGAGTTAGCACTGGAAGGAAACCTATTCCACATGATTATACCTTCAAAGAGACATTAAATGACATTATTTTTTCTAAAATCAAAAACAACGAGTATATCACTTTGGATATCATTTTTGAACTGGCTAAAAAGCACCTGGATTTCGATCATTTTATGTCAACACTTTATAGAATAATCAAAAAAATTGGTTACCAGTATGAGAAATTGATCGAAGGAAAATTCTTATTGATAAACATAAAGATATCGTGAATATACGGTTTTGTGGTAAATATCTTGAATACTTGAGAGAAAATGTAAAATTTGTTTATCTAGATGAAACATGGATATTTGAAAGTGGCAGTCAAATCCGCCAGTGGACATTAGAAAGTAATCCCAAAGGTTTGTTGATCAAATACCTACGACTGCTTCTTGTAAAAAAGTAATTTGGCAACGGCTACATGAACATAAGTTTCCTATAATTGATTAACTTAGGAATACTTAAATCCTTTGTTGGATTTTATAGAAAGTTGAATTGTTAATACAATTTTAATGTTTACTGTAACAGTTATTTTACATGTTATGTTCGCTTTGGAGCACTGCATTTAGAAGATAATTCTAATATGTAAATAAATAGTAAAATGTATAAGGCTATTATAAGTATTCCACTGTACTTTTAATAATTATTTTCAATGAATCTATGATTGTATATAACATTTCTGTCTCCAATTAACAATAAAATTTTGGAATAATGTTCCGAATTAATTTTCTCAATTTTGTACCGAAGCTTATTTTAGTTTTTCACTGTGAATTGTCAGTTTTAAGAAATGTTGAATAAGTGTGTTCCTTACCCATATAGTAAGGATTGAAATAAAGATTTTATGCTAAAACTTTAACTTTTGCTTTCTATGAATTCCAAACACTCAAAGGAACTCAATCAACTTTTATCTAAAATAATACCGACAAGACCTAAATAAAGCTAAATTGACAATCGTTTCCATTAAAAGCCAAAATATTCACCATTTCTCTATTCTCGACTGAGTTCAAACAGTGTGTTATCTATGGGATCTAAACAAACAAATACTGAATTATTCATATCAAACTTCACCAAAGCATATACAGGAATGAAATCATTATTTAATCTGTGCAATAGTATATTCTGAAACAAGTATGAATTTCATACAAAAATTGAAACATCTTGTGGTCCACATTTTTTCACTTCATTTAATTTTAACACCTTTGCCAAACAAGCTCTGTTTATTTTTTTTAGCTATTCAATAAAATATTCCTCTTACTGAAACAGACAGAATCGGTGATAAGTTTATTAAAGTTATACAATTAACATACCCACTGAATAGATTCTTTTATTAGTGTTTTTGTCTTATTATGTATAACCAATTAACGAATTTGGCCACACATCTCAGAATATCAACAAGTTCTTACTGTTTCATTTCATCAGTTTGGCTACCTCAGTTGAATTTGAGTTGAACACAATCATTTTTAGTTATAATTATGAAAGTTTGTCAGAGAAAAAGAACATTTATCTTAATTATCTTCAATAGAGTCTCAATCTTCATGGGTGAATTATGAATGACATCTCATTAGAGTACTTCAATAGTTTATAGTTTTATTTATTGAGGCAGCGATATAGTAATAGTACCTGAATCCCATTGATTGAACTGGACTGAAATAATAAATGTTTATTTTTCATGATATTCATAAGCTTAGGGGCTATACTTATTCTGGTTTCCTCGCTCTTTAGCTGCAATTTGCAAATGATGGTAAATACGAAAATTTGTCAATACAGTGTAAGAAATTATATACTGCTGGTAGGTTTAGAGATTTACACAATCCTAATGTTATTTAAGAATCAGGAACATTCTCAAGCTCAGAAATTTGCTTTGGAAAACAAAAATATTGTATTAAATATGTTTTTAGGTTATGTTTATTTATTTCCCTTCTTTGACTGATGAACCCACAGAAATTTTTAGTGACTTTTTAGTAACTAGAAATAAAGCCCCGACTGGACGTTCATGGCATGCTTCGATGTCAATAATTCTTAAACGGACTATATATAACATTATATATGAGTTTGTTCTGTGTATTATTTATTATAATGTGAATGTGTTTGGTTTCAATTTAAGTTAAACTCTTGCAATTTTCATTACTCATTACTTGTCTGTAAACAAACGCGAAGGTCTTTAGGAGATGATTCCTCAATGAAAATAAGCAGGGGTAGTTCGCCTTTAGAAGGCGATGACGAGTTGACAGTTTTAATTTTTTTAAGGCTTCTTAAGAACACTGAGTCTTAAATCTACACATAATATGAAGCACTAAGTAGATGTTTCTCACACAAATTTATTTAGATCTTATAACTTCAATATTAGGGGTTGAAAATAACAACCCCCTATGGTTTTCGTTCGAAAATTGTTTCTGTGGGATAGATTTTCGGAAAATTAAATTCTCTTATGGTTTCCCATTCAATTCTGAGGAAAAAATTCTGTTGTAAAATTTCGATGCAGTCGATACTTTTCTCGGAAAAAATAAAACTATTGAACGTCTATGACAACAGATAAGAATATTCTATAAATCTTTCTAAAGGTTTAATTACTAATTTCCGGAAGAAAATTATATCCGTTATATTTTAATTTCACAAATAGAACTTTCTTTCTATTAATAAGCATAATTGACAAAACCAATTTTGAGCATAAACAATATCTTTGAATATTCATTCTATGAAACATACGGTGAAATGGAATGAACAGTGATCATAACTGCTTGAAAGTTTTAATTTTTACCGAGAAAAGTATCGACTGTATCGAAATTTTGCAACAGACTTTTTCTCTCCAGGGTTGAATGGGAAACCATAAGAGAATTTTTTATTTTTCGAAAATCTATCCCACGAAAACAATTCTTGAAGGAAAATCATAAGGGGTTGTTATTTTCAAACCCAAATAATAAAGTTATGGTATCAAAAAAATTGTGTGAGTAACATCTACTTAATGAATCATATTATTTATAGTTTTATGACTCAGTGTTTTTAAGAAGCCTCAAAAAAAATTAAAAACTGTCAACTCATCATCACCTTCTGAACGCTGTATCTTGGAAGGGGGGTCGATTTCGAAAAAAAATTATATGAACTACCCCTGCTTATTGGCATAAAGGAATCATCTCCCAAAGTCTCTCGCATTTGTTTCCAGATACTCTGTATAACATACAATAATTATTTTTTATTCAAATGGCAACATTTTTGAGGATCAGAAATACCTCGTATCCTTATACCTTCTAGCTAAATTCAGCAGGTACGCATCCAGTGAATTATCCTCCATTTTAATGAAAAAAAAACTAGAAAACGTTCATTAGTTGATGAATAGATAATGCAAAATTCAATACCATTCTCAGAGAAGAAAAAAATTATGAAAAATCAGTGAAAAACGTGAAAATGTGCTTTCGTCAACTGTTCACATGCAACAGATTTTTTGCCATACGAAAATACAATCTGAATATTTGTGAGTAGCTCTATTTTGACGAGACGCCCAACTTTTTCCTCTAAGAAAATTCTCGATAGTGGGGGCTAATACAGTATGGAGGCGTCAAAAGTGTTAAAACGGTGAATGTTCAAATTTTATTACTAACAGCTACTTTATAAATTGAATCTTGAAATAATTTTATTACAAACTGAAAACAATAATTGTCCTACAAAAAATGATGATTCTATCAAAGGGTTCCCCACTGCTGATTTTTCCACTGTTGCTTATCAAATATTTTCTTTATGAACTGGTCACATTGTCCTACAAATTGAGTGGTACGTTTTTCCAGTCCCACCTCGGTAATTGAACCTCAGAACCCACAATTAAAAATGATAACTAACAATTGACAATTTCCGAGCGTAGGACTGGAAAAACGTACCACTCGATTCGTAGGACAATGTGACCAGTATAAAGGAAATATTTTTGCTAAGCAACCGTGGAAAAATCAGCTGGTTAGAAGTAATTTTTTAGACCTAGTTGTCGATATATGTTGGGAGTGGGGGACACTTCGATAGAATCATCATTTTTGTAGGACAATTATTGTTTTCAATTTGTAATAAAATTGTTTCAAGATTCAATTTATAAAGTAGCTGTTAGTAATAAAATTTGAACATTCACCCATTTAACACTTTTGACGCCTCCATACTGTATTTGCCCTCGCTATCCAGAATTTTCGTAGTGGAAAAAGTTGGGCGTCTTGTCAAAATGAAGCTACATACTCACAAAAATATTCAGATTGTTAGTAATCATTATGAAAAACAGGCGTTGGCCCATGGACTACATCATATATGAAGAGTGAAACGAATTGTGGTCGTTTAAGAATGTATATTTTCGTCCTGAAACGCAATTTAATTGATGATTTAAATGATTAAACTGTATGCCAAGTGTTAATTAGCAATAGACCTTAATTCTTTTGATGTCCGATGCTATAATTTGAGTTATAACAGAAGCATGCATGGAATTTTTTCATGTTTCATTTGTGATAGATCGAATATACCTACTGTAAAGTTTGAAACCTCAGAACGTCATAGAACGTTTCGAATTATTCATGTCTCAAAACCAATAAGAAATTCATCATAAAAATATTAAGGAAATCTCAGACCAAGTGCTTTTGAGCGCTCGTTTATTGGTGGATCAATAAGGCTATTACCCGTAAATTTTGTGTAGGACTTGAGACAAATACTAAATATATGAATGCGAAATCTCAGCATGATCGCAATTATATACTGGAAATTATTCCAAAAATTAAAAATTTTAAAAATCGATAACTTAAAATATCAAAATTCTATTGTTCTGATTCCACAATCCTTTTGAAAATTTGCATTATTATACAATTCACCAATTTAGATCCTAAAACTCGATTTCATATCGATAGAAAGTTTTTTCATGGAAATAAAGGATTTTTTTCAATATTACGATAGACTTTTTCAGTTGTAATACCACAACTTACACAAATTTTTACGTACTACTTTGAATTGATATTCAACATTTTTCTGCATAAATTCAGTTCGGTCAAATTGACAAATTCTGAATTATTCGAAAAGAATAATAATTGAGAAAAATAATGAATTTATGATCATAATTATGATCCTTTCGAAATTTTCCATGAACATTCAGCAAAAAAATCCTCACCCTCAAACTAAATTTCACTCGAATCGTATATTTTGTTGTGAAAATATAAGGATTTTTCTTTCCAATATTCCGATTTAATTTTTATGCTTCTGTTAACGCTATGGCCACATAATTTCGTGGAATTTCTTGGAAAAGAGTCAAAACAATCAATTCCATGCAACATTCTTCATAACAAATATATCTCCAATGTTTATTACCGAAAATCAAAGATCAAAAGCATTAAAATCCATCTCCAATCGAAATTGTCACAGTAAAATTCAACAGTAAACATCAATCCAGTTTTCCAGTCATAAAACTCAACAGTATTCGCGATTCTAATCAAGAAATTGGCAAAGAACCACCAATTGAAATTATGTCACTATTTCAACATTCGCAACACCGAAAACCTGTGTTTTGAAAGAGAAATTGACATCCTAGCTCGGTCTATATATAAAAATTAATAACCAGAGTGCACAACATGGCAAAATAGTACCCTCTAAACGCGACAAACCGAAAACGCACAGTTTATTATTAAATATAAAACTTATTTTTAGTGTGACACTTAGCGCCGCAATTTTTCACGTTTTTCAAACCGAAAACAAAACTGGTAAATCCAAGACAGGTAGGGAAAAGTCCAGGCGTACCTTGAGACCAGGTGCACAACACTCTTAGGTCACTGCAGCACCGGAAACAATCACTGACACCTCTGGCACCAGGAAGTAAGGACTAGGAAGTGGATTCACCTCAACATTTCTTGTGCAGACTGATTTTTCGTCTTGTACCAACTGTACCAGACTGATTGACCAGGAATGCCTCTAAAAAGAGGGAATTCTAAGTTCCCTGCTTCTCCATGCCTCGTTTTCGGTCTGGCTAAGTGGTGGGGGGAGGTGTGAGCTTAAAATAAGTCTTGGATAGACTCAAGACTGGGACTTGAGCACGAAATTGCTGCCGATTGCAAGTATCAGGTTTTGAAGGAATTAATAAGCGATTGTTTTCTGTTGGGTTAAGGAATATGTGTTGTTTTCGTATTTAAGGTTTATTGGGAGATGTACAATGGAGTATTGGGGTGGGCAGTGGCGTAGGTGAAGAGCTGAGGAGCTGGAAAGGTTTGGTGGGAAAATGGTGGATGCGCTTTTGAGATATGTTGTTGGATTAATTAGGGATGTTTGGTTTCTTTTTCTTTATTCATGTAGGAAGTACAGATGGAGGGCTATATTCTACGAACTCCTACTAAGTCTTGGATATACTTTAGACTTTAGACTTTAGACGAAATGCTGCCTGTTGCAAGTGTATGGGATTCTGAAGGAATTAATAATCGATTGCTTTAGGTTGAGCTGAGGAATTGGTGTTGTTTTCGTATTTTGAGGTTATTGGGAGATGAACAATGGATAATTGGGATGAACAGTGGCGTTGGTGAGGAGGTTAGGAGCTGAAAAGTTTTGGGTGGGTTTGCTTGTAAAATGGTGGATGCGCTTTTGAGATAATGCTGTTGGGAGGTTGTTGTTTGGTTTCTTTGTCGTTATTCTTTGAGAATATCAGTTGAAATGACATACTCGATCTCTGAGAAATTGGAATATTGAATTTAAGAACTCAAATACTGAATTTTCAACTTGAAACCTGAAAATTAACTATATTTCGAACTCAAATATTTCTATTCGTTAACGAAATATCACGAACATTTTCTATGGATTCTAAAAAGTATTCAACTAGAGCAGTCACATTTTATTTGTGAAAAATTCAATGTTGACATTAGTTGTCATATGGGCCTAATTTTATGAAGAAAATATATACAGAGGTTTTACAAGATTATTAAGCATAAAGATTGGAATTTTGAGGATAGTTATATGTGGTAAGTTCACATTAATTTTTCAATCTTAATTCTCTTTTATTATTAATTGAAAGAAAATGCTTCTTCATGTCTGTAAATAAATTTACTCTCAACTGTATCAGTAAGTTATTAGTAGTGAGACCAGTTGAAAGATTGACCACTTTCCATTTGAAATTTCGATGAATTTTTTCAATGACAAGAAATCTTCACACTTTTTAGGCGTTAAAGGAACGTTTTTCATTGAGTCCTTTTATTTCTTACAAGAGTGAATGAAAAATAACCCAGAATTACAAATATTGTAGTTACAGTAATCGCGATAACTCAAGTAGGCAAAAACTTTTTAGTCTAGGTTCCTGGTCAATCAGGAATCGAAGCAAACGAAGATGCTAGCACACTAGACAGAAAGAGGCATAGATCCTTATATTTCAATTATGTGAAAAATTCAAAACGGAATAAAGATCAGAGGCCTATTGCACCAAAATACTTTGCAACTCTTCACTTTGCACTTTGCATTTTGACAAATTTTCAAAGTGAAAATTAACTATGTTGCACAACATTTATCCCAAAATTTAATTTCTGCAAAGTGTTTTTCACTTTTCACTTGCGTTCCTCCCACATTGCACCTCTCAATTATAAATGCGATTGGTCCAACATTATTCTTTTGAAAAGTGAAAAGTACAAAGTGAAAAGTTGCAAAGTATTTGGTGCAATAGGCCCCTGGAAGATAACACAAACTTCTGTGGAATACTCAGAAATGTTTACTAGGTTCGTGACGCGAAATATCTCGCAGATATCATCGACAAGGGTTCCTGATTCAATCTTTTGTTTTTCTTTCGACGGAATTCAAGTGTTGACGTCATATTTCCAATTTCCCGACCTTTTCAGATCTCGAAATCGTCAATTGGCATGTTTAACAAAATTGGGATATTGCATCCGATGTTATTTGGGCACTGTTTCGTATATAGCATGTCTATCAGTAACGTATTCAGTGCTAGAATTCATCTCTATGCATTTAACTGTGATAATTCCAAAAATTTTGAATGAATATTCGAAGTTAGATAAGAATTACTCCATCTGAACCTTATCTGTGAAAAAATCTCCTGTTTGCTATTAATAGTATATTATCATTGTTTAAAATTCTCCTTAAACAATGATATTATGCAACGAGGGTAGAATAATAGCCATTATACGCTAGTAGCATACCACTATACTTTATCCACGACAATTGTAAAATCCGTCCATTTCACGTCTCTGTGCTCGGCCTTAATAATATCCATTAACCACAAGGGAATAATGAGATTATAATTCACTGCTGTCAGATGCTTCATAGATTAAGTTTTGATTTAATTTTCTCTTAATTGGTATTTCTGCAGTATTCAAAAGTACTCCAACTAACAAAGGTGGGCATACCTTGTCAATCTAGGGCCAAATCTACTTTCATTATATCAATTAAAGCTTTTTTTATTACATAATATACAATGACCAGTTCTCCAAAAATTTCTCATGTGTCAACTTGACTTTTTCCACGCTTGTCATAGAAGGGTCTTGTCGCGGTCGCCAAATGTTAAAATCTTCAAGAATTATATTCAGTAGTCGTGGATAAAGTATACAGGGTGTCCCGTAATTAGACCGACAAACTTCTAGTGGACATTATAGATCGTATTTTAGACAGATTCGACCCAAATCATATAATGCAAACTTGCTTCGTTAAGGAGCTAGTGCCCTTTGAAGATGACGTCCTGTCCACACTTTTTGCCACATATTCGCAAAACGGAGTTACATAAAGTGCTGAAAGTTTACACATTGGCTAATATCAAAAATACGCATCGATTAGATTGAGTGCATGTTTTTCATGTCAAGCACAATCGTATCATTTGGGGGGGGAGGGGGGGCGAAGGGTATTTTAGTTGAAACTTTTTTAACTTTCATTCTTTCGCGAGATTTACATCATATTCATAAACTCTGATGTTTTTTCAGCATTTCCAAAAATTCTCTGATACGTAAGATAATAACTGGTTAGAAATGAATAGTGATAATAATTTCAATAAATAAATATCATGGATGCGAAATTGGCACCCTGTTCCCTTAGGAACAAGCGCTCAAAAGGAAAAAAACACTAGAAATTCTCGTTGTTTTTAGTTGCTAAGATCTACATTTCTTTTATGTTTTCAATCCTTGATATTATAGCGATCTTCAACATTTTTCCGTCTAAATTTTCCGTTACGGACCTGCAGCTGCGCTTTCGCGGCTTGGTACGAATTTCCCTCATAACACCTGTGGAAGGAAAACCCCTGCTTTTCCACTGGGCCAGTACGTAGTTGAACGTCATACGATTTTCACGTTTCCTACATTTCTCTTTCTACTCGCGAGTCAGTTTTTCGCCGGTGCCTAGCCGTTGCAAGTTTTTCCGGAGTTTTCCACGGTTTTCCCGGCTCGAGTAGTCGGTCTGTGATTTCTGAAAGGTCTTCATTGATGTGTGAGGATTGATTGAGGTGAGTTTTCCACTATTGAGGAAAACTGGTGATGTGAAGTCAGGGGACTATGAAATTAAGTTCATCTGCAAAAAGATACCACCGATTTTTCCTGATAATTATTGTAGAGTTTTCAGTTATTGAGGTTTTTCGAGCGCTTGGCTCTAGTGAAATAGCTTGCTCAAGTTTTGCGCGAATGTCTGTTATTTTCGAGTTATGAAATATGCTTTTTTGAGCGCTCGTTCTACTTAAATGATTTTGCCCAAATGTCTGTAATTTTCGGCTCAAAATTCGGGGTTAGACTCCCTGATGACGGTCAGTGGGGCCGTCCGTTAGCACAATAACTTTCGAAGAGAATGTCCTAGAGACTTGAAATTTTCAGGATGAGTTCGGGTTCCAAATGGCTCGGTTAAGTTCGTTAACTAGCCAAATCGTACAGGGTGTTCCATAAAATATGGCCATTGAAAATTTGTTCCTCAATATCTCTGAAAAACCAAACCAATCGAAATGAAATGTTATGGACAAATGCAAGTTGCTCATAACAATCCTCATGCAAAATTTTGTGGCCATAGTGTGAAAATTCAATTTAAATATTGAAAAGAAGAAACTTCATATTTTCATAAGAGGATATTCGATACGAGTGAAATTCACTTTGTGAATGGAGATCCATATAGGTACTGATAGATAATAATACATAAACTTAAAAAGGTGTCTTTGTTTAACGTTAATCGATCTTTCAGTTAGAAGCGTTTGAGTTCCTTTCACATAAAATATGAGCGATATCGGTCAATTATAATAGAATTAGAAGGGCAATGCCACAGACCTCTTTTATTCTTTACTTCGTCGTTGCCATGTATTTTATTATCAGAACAAACAATGGTGGCATACAGGTAGAAGTGATTTGTACATGACCTAGACAGGGTGTTCACAGAAGTGAGCCACTATTTTTTTTAAAGAGTGCATCAGCTGCTTATATTTGATTTGTTTGCAAATTTAAAATTTCCAGCCAAATTAGATATCGAATGATCGAGTGAGAATCATTGATAAAGTATCTATAGTCCGTTCACGAGAGTTTGAGCGCATAGTAGGCGTTTGTTTATTTATCTGAAGTTGGCAGTATTTGCTGTCATAACGTAAAATAAAGTCAACGTTACCGAATGTACCCGGCCTCGTCCGAAGAGCTTGCGAGTAATAAGAGAACTCTATGTTATATTGACAACATTGCTTATCAATCTAACAAGAAAATAAACAACATTACCTGAAATTTTAATATACACAGTGGAATATGCCGAATTTCCATGGCCAACCGACGGCTCAAACTTTCGTGAACGGACTATACACATGTTGACACTAATCTTTATCAGATCTTTTGTAATTGTGTGAATAAGTTTTCGTTGACACATAGTCTTCTTAGGTGTTTCTTGAGACGGTAGTGGCCCATGAGAAGCCCTGTGAGTCGGTGCAGCCTATGCTTGTTGAATTTTAAGAGTGTTCTAGTTCTAGGCCATTAAGGTTCAGCAATAGTGCCTTCTCTGCCTTATTTCTTTTCGTGATTTTTTTTGTTACTATGCTTCAGTAAGAATCTAGTCTTATAAAAGAAGTTAATGACCCCTCTCAGACGAAAATATCAGACTCTTCTTTTCCCTCCTATATAAATTATAATATATTATAAATCTCCCATAATTAAGATCAATGAAATATGCATTACAACTGACCAATTGAGCGTACCCAAGAATATTTCATTTATTGTTGGTAAAACGAATATCAATCCAGTTCAGCAAAAACCAAACCAACGGCCACCCCTATCATCAGACCCAAACCCTTTAGTCTCAAATTGAACTTCCTCGGCCACCATTTCTCCCAGACCCGACCCCCATGGACCAAAACTCATCCGCCCCTTCATCCACTTAATTTTTCCGTTGCAACCCTCATACTTATCAAAAATTTGACCCAAATCCTCATCGTCTCTAATTTTAACCCCCAAGAACGAACAGAACATCCACCCACGTCCTCTCACGCGAGGCGGAAACCCGGCAGTAACTCCCCGCTGCTTCCGCGTACGCGGAAACGAGGAAAACCGGAAAACTCCCCGCGAAAACCGGGAAATCCTCCTAGAGGCGGAAAACTCACCCCTTAGGGGGTCAACGACCCCAAGATCGCGCTGACCACGGTCAGCGTCGGCGAATACCGACGTCACGCGACGCTGCGGGTGGAAAGCGTGTAATTTCCCGTTCGGAAAAACGGAAAACGTTGCATGCGCGTCGGGCAAATTGTGGGGTTGCGTAACGACCGAGCGCCGCCGGCAGGTTTAAACGGCCTAAAGGCCACGTGGTACGAAGATAGGGGTGCGGGGGGTGTGGTAGAATGCAAGTTGAAAAGGTTACGTGTACGGTATGTCCGATAACGGGATGATTAGATGGGGATATATTGCAACTTTGGAATACTGCCATGAGGTCCGAAAAAACTCGGACAAAGGCTCCACCTTCTTTCTTCTTTGAATTTTAGGGTTTCCCATAGCCAGCAAATCAGAAAATTACTCTAAAGGGGCCCACTCACTAAGAAGGAAGAATCGCAGTTAAGTATCTGCACGTTTGCTGTAAAGCAAACGTGTGCATTCATATTTCCCACACATACACTTTCGCGTGTTGGTTTGGATGTGCGACAAGCGTGAGATGACGTCGAAAAAAGATCTGATGTTAATGGCAGTGGCGTGTGTTGTCATTTCTTGGAAAAAATGTCCAATGTATAAATAGGGAACCCGACACTGTATTGCTAAAAATATGAAACGTGCACAGACTTGTTGCCCATACACGGTCGTTTTTGGTCATTCTTCCACGTACGGTGAAGAATGCACACGCCACACGACGGAGATAATTGCGCATTCCAAATTTACGCCATACACACACTGTTTTAACTGTACCCCGTACAACGCGCATTCAAGTCTTCGCGCTTCCCTCTTAGTGAGTGGGCCCTTTTACAGAAGGAAACTCTTGAAAGATCGTCGATATTTCACGGGTGGTATCACTTATGGCACCGTCCTGCTGAAACCACATGTCGTCAAGATCAATAACTTCCAAATGAGGCCCAAGAAACTTTGTTATCCATAGAATCACATCACCTTCTTAGTTTTCGAAGAAAAGAGGTCCAATTATTCCTCCACACCATAATGCACACCATACAGTGACCTGTTGTGGATGCATTGTTGATTGCATTGCACTTGGAAGGCGTTATCAAGTCCTTTCATAGTACCAAAACCCTTCTGTGGCATAGGAAAAAAGATCTACGAGAAGGCAGGATGCAGACAGTAGGGCACATTGAAAGAGCCTCAACAAAAATAGGCTTCGCCTTCTCACTGGGTTTCTCATAAATCACTGCCGTCTCAGGAATCAACTAAGAAAACTGGACTTGTCCGAAAACGATAAGTGTAGATTCTGCGGAAGAAAACTTCTGAACATTTCGTAACGGAAAATCTGGGGCCTATTGCATTGAATACTTTGCAACTTTTCACTTTTCAAATGAATTAAGTTGCACCAAACGCATTCATAATTGAAAAATACAATGTGAAAAGTACTCCGCAGAAATTAAATGTTAGGAGAAATGTTGTGCAACGTAACTAATTTTCACTTTAGAAATTTGTCGGAATGCAAAGTGCGAAGTGAAAAGTTGCAAAGTATTTTGGTGCAATAGGCCCCAGGTCTTCGGTTTCCCATGCAGGGGAAAATTGTCAAGAATGATGATATTTCATCCAAAAGACCATTTAACTATGTTGAACAAAACATCATATAAAACTTCTAACTCAAATATCATTCTCAGAAATGATAAATGAAAACTAATGTACCTACTGCTATCAGACAATATAATTCGCTAAAATTAGAACTTCCAATATTTGACGGAAAGTCGTAAATAGCGAAAAATCAATTTTCCGTCCAGAAATAACTTTCAATTAACTCTCGGGCTCGTCTGTCCGATCGAAAACAAGCCAAAGTTTGACAATTGAAGTTGCGGGACATGTTAAGAAGATTGCTTCCTGCCTCTAGAAGGCGATTTTCCATGGAAAACTCTGAGGTTTTTCGTCCAGACGCGCCTAATCGCTAATTGGAACATGGCCTCTAGTTAATTCAAGGCACACGCGATCGGACAACGAGGAGTGTTATCCCGCCAGTGGCGGGTGGTTCTTTTGGGTTTTAAGGGGGAGTTTTTCCTAATAGAATCAAGCATCATGTACATTGAAGAATATTTGAACCGTTTTTCTTGGAGAGCAGTAGTTCTAACAAAAACACTACACGAATAATTTAGAAATGCCTGGTCCTCTCTGAACAAGTACTTACATCTCATCAGCGAACTTACCTAGTGATGTTATAATCAAAGAAGTGAACATTAAAAGAACTTCAACTCGATGCTATTGGAGAAGGAAGAATGGAAAAAGGAATACACTACCTAAAACTTCAAAGTTTATACCGTCAAATGGTATACAGATGGTTCTAAAACCACTATAGGTGCCACTGCCAGCGCTGTAGGATACGGACCAAGAACCAATTGTTCACTATCGTTAGGCACCTATTCGAATGTTTTTCAAGCTGAAATACTTGCAATCGAAAGATGTATAGATAAAAACCTGACAAAAAACCATTAAGGGTGTGACATAGTGAAACATTCTGATAGTCATGATGCTATTAAAGCAATGATCTCCTAAGTTCTTGACTTAGAGCTTATATGGGAGTGCCGAAGAAAACACCATGAAATAGGCAAGATCAACAAGGTCTCTTTAGTCTGTAATCCTGGTCAATCAGGAATCAAATGAAACAAACAGGCTAACTCATTAGCTAGAAAGTAGAAAGCGAAGACAAACGCCACTAATTGGAAAAATATATCAGTCTCTTTACTACCTTTTAGAGCCTATCGTTTTGATCATACCTACATGTTTTCGCATGGAAAATAACTCTAAATAAGTAAAAGTTTTGAAAGAAAACATATTTACAAAATATACTAAAAAATTAATAAAAACCTTAATTCATATCAAAGCCCCGCCGCTGTTTTCAACCCTGGGGCTGCGTTCCGAAAAGGCGTGCCTGAAGGTCGAAGGTCATGTTTGTACGACGCGTTGTCTCGAAGTTTCGTGTCTGTTACGTCCTCATTAAGGGATATGTAACGTTTAATTTATTCCTTCTTCGTGTTGTCTATGGTGTTGGTGATTCTACCCCAGAGACCTCGCGGTAATTAAATGGGGTGGTTCCAGGGCCGGACCTTTGGGCGAACCAGCTCCCGAAGGAGATACCAGTAGGGGTTGACATCTACATTTCGGTAATGGACAACCCTAGTGTGATAGTGGCAGATTTCTATCGTGAAGTTTGACATTTTTGAGGTTATGTATACTCAGAACGTTTTGACGTATTGGCGCTATTTGTGTTGTTTACAGTGACTTAAAAGATACACGTCGATTAAAACATGGAATTGAAAAGTGTAATGACGTTTGTGGAATGCCTTATTCCAAAGAACGACGAGGAATGGACAAACCTGGGTTTTCTTCAACACTTTCGGCTACAGCAGCAATATTTTCGGCTGTTCTTGAGCTACGTGCACGGATTTATTCTTCACATCACTAACTTGTCCCAACAGCTCGAATTTTTCCACCAATTTCTTTATTGCGGTCCGACAAAGTGCTTCACGACGACCCAAAAATGTTCGAGTGTTAGGAACCATTTTTATACTGAATTTTAATAATTTCAATGCGTTCTTGAAGCGTGTATCGTTCCATTTTTATCAATGGCGTAGTTTCTACTTGTCAAGTGTCAAAAAATGACAGCTTCAAACGTGACATCTACCAAAATAGCGGACTATTAAAAATAACACCTTTTATTGGGAAACCCTTTATATAATCGATGGTTCGGTGGTTGGCTGACCATAGAAATAAATCATAGTGCTTCTCTCGATTTTGTTTAAAGGCCAATTCACAATACAAATTTTCATGAGCTAATAATAATCCAAAATTCCATATTGATAGAGACGATTGACGTTCATGCTCATCTGTGTTCGACGCTCATCCCCCGAATAGTCCAAATTCATCGACATAACCGAAAAACGAAATGACGACCGTAAATGTTCGACAAAATCGATAGGAGACAAGAAAGGAACAGGCAAAATCGGAAGTAAACATGGGGACGAAAGCCTGTCTTCCCAAATCAAATTGATTTTTAATTTAGGCGGACTAGTCACGAAATCGTCTTTTCGCCCGGTTATAAAATGATACTCCGTATCGGTTTCGGTCGTACCACCGACTTTAATTATAGAATGTTCGATATCTTTACGATAAATCATAGAAAAAAACGTAATTTCACTCGAGACAATCCTGAAGTTACATTTCTCTGTGCAAATAATGGTTATTAGGGGCGTTCGGCATTGACCTCCGCGAGCGGACGGATTTTTTTGTCACGTGACCACAGATCGTACAGATAAATCTGAAATATCTGGAAATAAACGAACGGTACAGAGCATCTGCCACAGAACATACTGCTCTGTTCTACTTTTATAGATTATGAGATTTCAAAGATCACTATTTTGGGAAATATGCTCATCTTTTAACGATACTTTCACCCTTTTAGTAGCTCTTCCATAAAATCTCAATTAAATAATTAAGAACAAAGGCACTGAATGCAAAAGAAACGAGTAATGCAATATCCCCTTCTGGTCGTTCAATACGGCGATAGTTGTACCGAAAGATCCTGATCAATTAATTGATTAATTACACGAAAAAGAAACGGGAAAGCAATATCTCCTCCTGCCCATTTATAACTACGATAACTATATTGAAAAATTTTAATGAATTAATTGAGTTTTTAATGAATAAATGAAAACAGAAGAATAAAATTGTTAGAATTTTTCAATCTATCGGTTGTCGGATCAGGAAACTCAACATAAAACAAAAAAAATATAAAAAACATAAAACTCTATGGATAAAATCGCTTTGCTCCGTCGAAATAGACCGAGCGAAAAGATCGACGTCCGATTGCTCAGATTTTTATGACGAACGGTACAGATTTGTATTCCCCTCAATCCGGATGTAATAAACGAACGGTTTAGATCGATCCGACACGTCCGATGTCGATGCCGAACGCCCCTATTCTTGAATTAATCATAGAAAACGCAAATACGCCATTAGTGTTGAAGGTTGGTTTATAAATAACCGTCATTGTTAGTGAGGAAAAATGATCATAGAACTAAATGTCAAGTTGATGTTTCTATTTATAACTGAATAACTGTTATTATCGATCACAGAGATTAAGTTGCGACGAGAAATTCAAGAAATCAATAAAGGTTTTTGTAGAATTGTCCATATTTTACTGGTAGTTTTCATTTTTCAATTTAAAAGGCTACATTTTGATCTGTAGAAATAGGCTAGAATGGTAGATTATGCAACGAGCGTATAATGATTGCTATTATTCTCAAGTTTAGACTTCGAGCCACAGGCGAGTGGCCTCAATCATCGAGTGAATAATAGCCATTATACTCGAGTATGCCATATTTATCCTCGACTACAGAATATTTTTCTTGAATTTTTTAACAGATGGCGGCCGTATATCTATATTAATAAAACAGGATCTATGGTTACCGTCAAAATGCAATATATTTCAAACGGATGCACCAAATTCTTTTTTTGTTGTGTTCATAATTTCTAGGGAAAGGTTTATACAGCAAAATATTCCCAAAACAATTGTTCAGAAAAAAATAAAAGGCTTTCCTTTTTCTTACGACCAATCAAGCAGTCATAGAATACATATTTATAGGTTATAGTGATTTTGACATTTGGACGAAAAGTGAAGTTACATCGAGTGAATCGAAAAATTGAAATTTTAATCAGAAATAACGTATGAACTAACATATTACACAACAATTTTTTACTTATGCCATATTTTACTAACTTTAAACCTATAGGGAAAAATCACGCACCGCGAGATGGCGCTGCGAAATACAAAATGTCGGATTGAAGTGTGAACAACAAATATTTTTTCATTCATTCATACATGATAGATGGGAATCTCAGTGTTAAATTCTTGTTCTTTCTTATACATATATAATTATACAAGTGGTCACTATGGACTTTGGACCCTGTGCGTATTTGGCAAATTAGAATTTATGTAGTACGTGCCCCCCTAGCCTACTAAAATATTTTTACTGAATTGAAAACTTGATGTTATATTTCTTGATTTCACAAGAAGTATGAGAAATCAAGAATTATGGCATTAGGAAAATGGATTTTGGAAACAAATTATAAGAAAATTTACGATCAAAACAATTTTATTGAATATATGTATATCAGGTAACATAAAACCTTATCATTTAAAAATAATGAGCAGTACGGAAAAAACATCATATACAAAACTATCAATAGATGAATTAAATTACCAAAATACCAATATTACCCAGATCTAACAATGAAAAAATGAGATATTATTAAATCAACATCAGAAGTATTCACAATACACAAAAAAATCTATATTATTTTTAAATTATGGCTATAAATTGTTTGAAAAACGTTACATAATATGTACAAAATGTCTCGATTGAGAAAATTAACAATAATATTCACAATGATACGTACTGACAGCTTCATTTTCCAAGAACAACAGGAGTAAATGCAACATTGAAAAATATTGACACAAATAATTATCATTATGTGCTGCGACTTGTTCGGTACAAGTAGGTAAACATATGTATCTATTACTTTGTTAGACACACCTGAAAAGAAATAAGTATGTAATGAAACACATCACAAATATGTGGAATAGATATATCACCTGTGAAATGGCTGAGCTTTTCATCTGTGTTGAGAATTTGTGGAAGTTCAAAGAAATCACAGAAGTCAGTTTGTGTAGATTTTTATCCTCGTTGAACAGATGGGTAAGCAGAGTATGATAACAAGTTTTTGGGTGTTTAGTTGAACTTGTTTCACCAAGATTATTATCATTATCATGTTCATTCCCATCCAAATGTTGAGTATCATCATCATGTTCTTCGGATAACTCCACTTGCTCATTTTCATCTGAATGCAGCTCCATTTCATTCGATTTTTGCCTGAGCCTGAAATAAATCATATATCATAATGAAAGTAATTGTTTTGGATTCCTCCTTACCAACGTCGGTCACTTCTATCCTTTATATTTTTATATTGATAACTCGTTACTGGAAGGTTCTGGCTAGGAAAGGATCCTTTTTTTAAATGCTTCTTCTGTGTTGTCGGGGTAACTATATATTAAATTGTAAAAAAAAATGTAGATTAAAGTGAAGAGAATGTCATAATAAAAATTACATTCAGGTACCTACGTGAAAAATTATTGAACTTACCACAAAAAAATCCTCTTTCAGAAAGTGCTTGCTGCAAACAAACATGTACTTGGAGATAGGCTTCCCTATCTTCAAGATTTGCTGTCATTTCTTGACTTCCTTGGGATTTAAAGGGAATTTATGTAGGGAAATATCGGAAGTACCATATGATGAGCATTGTGGAACTGAGCACATTTTGCGTGATCTTATCTCATCATTACCTCTAACAATCCGCTGCATTTTTAGATTTTAAGTTTATTTGAAACAATTATTGTTCATAAAATAACTTCAAAATATATCACTTTCAACCGAAACGACTGAAAATTATATGAAAACCTCACACTTCACCCATATAAACGCATAGAATAGTTTGTTGTTCACACTTCTAGTATTTCGAACGATTAATAATAGATGTCGCCCACTCCGAAATTCTTCCCTATGATGTATGAATGCATATTGGATTTCCTGATGCCCGTATGTTTATGATCACAAAACAGATCAACAGATGGCGATGTAGTCGTTATCTTCTAGGTTATTCATCTATTCTGCAACTAAACGGCTGGATCGAATTGAATGAATTTTTTTGTATGCAGAACAACGTCTTTTGGGTCCGCTAGTTTTGTAATAAAAGTTGATTATATTTTAACTAGATTTAGCCCTCGATAGAAAAGGTATTCCCACCCATATTTGTAAGTTAGTGAACTCTAAAATACTGAAGAAATATCAGTTTTTAACAATATAATATTAGGTATAGCTAAATCCATGAAGCATCTGACAGCAGTTAATAATGACTCATATTATTCACTAGTGATAAATGGGTATTATTATGGCCGACCAAACAGAAGTATAATGGGTAGATTATAAAATAGTCGTGGATAAAACTTCTTTTTATATGTTCAAATTTCTCAGCATTCAACTCTATTTATACCAACGTTTTTTTAGCAGATGACTTGAAGGAAAACCTACAAAAATGGACAAATACGAGCACGTGATGCTTGTGGGGGAGGGGAGCTACGGATTAGTAATGAAGTGTCGTCATAAGGAACTAGACCAAATGGTCGCAATTAAAAAATTTCTAGAAACCGAAGAAGACGCAACAATAAGGAAAATGGCTCTGAGGGAGATACGTATGTTAAGGGTGAGTTTTTCCTAAGATTTAATTGATGTTTTTCCCAGAATTTGTAGTTTTTTTTACAGAGATTGAGGCACGAGAACTTGGTAGCGATCATAGAGGTTTTCAGGTACAGAAAACGGTTTTATTTGGTCTTCGAATATCTGAATGGTACGATTTTGGATGAACTTGAGAAAATGCCTGGTGGTTTAGGGGATGAGCAATGCAGAGAGAGGCTGTATCAGATAATCAGAGCTATAAGTTACTGTCATTCCAACCAGGTAAGAACATTTTTTACTATTAACAGTTGGTGCTGAATACGGTCCTGTACTTTTTTTCCTATAACGTTGAGAACAATGCTAAATCGGAAGAAAACAAATTTGATATTAACATTGATTCAACATGTATCATCAAGTGAAAAGCTCAATGATATGTAAAGTTTGATCAATTTGATTACTTAGTATAAAATAAAACGAACACGCTCCGTTTATAAATACCTTTATTTCATCATTATCTCATCAGCCGAAATAGCTCAGTTGGGAGAGCGTTAGACTGAAGATCTAAAGGTCCCTGGTTCGATCCCGGGTTTCGGCAGGACTTTTTGTAACCTCAATGTTCGATTTTACATCATTTCAACTAACATATCCAACAACAATCATTTTCCAATGTGAACAATTTTTTCCAGATCATCCACAGGGATGTCAAACCGGAAAACGTCTTGGTATCGTCAAACGGCGTCGTCAAACTGTGCGATTTCGGCTTCGCTCGGCTCGCCACGAACACGAACGAACCTTTGACAGACTACGTAGCCACCAGATGGTACAGAGCCCCGGAATTGCTGGTCGGAGACCAGACTTACGGTACCGGAGTGGACATTTGGGCTATAGGATGCCTCTTCGCGGAGATGTTAACCGGTGAACCACTTTTTCCAGGAGAAAGCGACATAGATCAGCTGTTTCAGATCATCAAAATGATAGGTGAGATGATGGTTTTTCTTCCTTCTTCTAGGTTAGGCTGCTTCTTCTTCGTTACCATCTCATCAGGTATTGATGTTGTCGTTTTGTCTTTTTCTTGGTCTTCCAATGCTTCTAGTACCGACCACAATAATTACAGTATTCGTTTTGAGGAGTTTCGTGCTCCTGAGCTGTTCCGCTGCTTGTGCGCAGCCAATGGCAAGCAGTATTTCGAGTTTTTGAGTTACTCAGGAGCACGAAATATCTCAAAACGAAAATGCTAAATGGTTATTTATATCTGGCTCCCTCAGCGAGTCCTTCTACATAGTTATAGTTTAAAAAGGGGTCACAGTTCACTGCGACCTCAAGGTCTATTGTGCCCCCTTACAGAGCTGTTCTGACCAAACCCTTTACAGCTCGCCTTCAAATTCCAGAGATATGATGAAATCCAATATCTGTGAAGGCTTCAACGAGGCTAGTTCCTCACTCTTACAAGTTTCTCGCCCAAGGCATTCTCACCTTAGGCTCGAAAAGCCAAAGCATTCCGTGACTAGGTGAATGAGGCGAAAGTGTCCTGAAAGAAAGCCAGTGAGGAGGTGTAATTGTTTCTTACCAAGATTCAGATATCATTTGGATTGCTGTTTCAAAGTTCCGAAGTAACTTAGTGGAACGATCCATCCCTGGAAGATTCCGCCAGAGTTTTTCCTTCTCGGCTTTCTCCTTCTCCAGAAACTCCTTTTTAAAGGTACATTTACCTATACCACAGAAGGGTTCTGGGCCAATGAGTGACATTCGTGCGCCCTCTTTGGCAAGTGTATTGGCCTCTTCGTTTCCTTTGATTCCCGAATGGCCGGGAACCCAGATTAAAAAGACCTTATTTTTCTTGCCTACCTCATTGAGTTTGTTCCGGCACTCCCAGATCATCTTTGAGTCGATGACGTAGGAGCTCAGTGCTTTAATAGCAGCTTGACTATCTGAGTGCATGACTATCTCGCACTTCTGATAGTTTCTTTCTAGATTTATATCTAGACATCTTTCAATAGCTAAGATTTCCGCTTGAAAGACGCTCATACAGGACCCTAGCGACAGTGGTACTTGGCCCGTATATCCCAGCGCCAGCTCCTGTAGAGGTTTTGGAACCATCTGTAAAGCGGATTTAGCCTCCTGAAGCCCCCTCAGATACTTGAGTTCATAGAAGCTCTGGAACTGTAGGGCAGATCCGATAAAAGCTATTAAGGGGGAAGGCACCATAGGCCATAAGGTCGCAGTGAAATGAAAACTCCTAAATAATCTTCAATGAGTCTCAAGTTACAGCCTTATAAATTCTAGACTTGACTTCTATTCTTAAATTTTGGTTTTCTATATTGTATCGTTCAAGTACCAAACTAGCGATGTTAAACATCCTTTCCCTAATCCAAGAGGTATTTGCAAGAATTTTGGCGATGGGTGTATTACAAGCAATAAAAGTGTTTTTAACAATTTTTATGCCCGATTGCACCGTTCGTCTAAACAACGTTTAAGCCCTGAAATGACGTTTCATCAATGGAATAAACGTCACTTAAGGGCTTAAACGTTGTTTAGACGAACGGTGCAATCGGGCATTAAAATACAGTAAGCTTCAAATTATAAGATTTTATCTTCACATATTTCTTTTACCCTAGGCAAACCATGTCCCAAACACCTCCAACTAATGACCAAAACCTCCGCATTACGAGAAATCAAGGCTTCAAGCCCTCAAACCACCAACACCCTCCAGAACCATTTCGAGGACTGGCCTACGACCACTTTGGACCTCCTCTCCTCATGCCTCAGAATGGACCCAAGCCAAAGAGCCAGCGCAGAAGACCTCCTGAGACACAGCTACTTCACTCACGACAGTTTTCCCCAAATATTCGTTCCGGCCTTAAGGTGATTTCGAAACAACGTTCGGTTGCGCTAAGGTGTTCTACAAGGTTCTGTTTCAGGGAGAAGGTTCTTATGGAGTACAACAGCAACCCGCTTTTGAGGAAGGTGAAGTCTGAAATTTTGTATTCGACCGATCGCCATGACGAGCAGAGGTTTAGGAAGCCTTCGTCTAATGAGCCTTATAAGTGGAAGTTTCATTTTGGTGCTGGGGATAACTGTAAGTATAGATATTTATCTTCCCCTTGTTGAAGGCTTACAGCCTGTAGGTACAGTTGTGCAGGTTATTTTTAGGAATGTTTTCTGGTTACATGGTATTATTTTGAATAACTTGCTTATCCAGTATTTGAATCATCTCTGAATAACTACATCTCATCTGCGAACTTCCCTAGTGATGTAATGATCAAGAAAGTAAGCACTGAGAAAAACTTCAGGACATTGCTAAGTAAAAGAGAGGAATGGGAACGGGAATACACCGACTATAACCTCAAAGAAAATATACTATAATGTACTGTAAGATGGTATACAGATGGTTCCAAAACCTCTACAGGAGCTGGCGCTGGGATATACGGGCCGAGTACCAAGTGTGCACTGTCGCTATGCTCCTGTATGAGCGTCTTTCAAGCGGAAATCTTAGCTATTGAAAGATGTCTAGGTATAAATCTAGAATCAGAAGTGCGATATAGCCATACACTCAGGTAGTCAAGCTGCTATTAAAGCACTGACTCCTATGTCATCGACTCAAAGATGATCTGGGAGTGCCGGAACAAACTAATTGAGGTTGGCAAGGAAAATAAGCTCTTTTAATTCTGGGTTCCCGGTCACTCGCGAATCAATGGAAACGAAGAGGCCAATACACTTGTCAAAGAGGGCGCACGAATGTCACTCATTGGTCCAGAACCCTTCTGTGGTACAGGTAAATGTACCTATAAGAAGGAGTTTCTGGAGAAGGACATAGCCGAGAGGAAAAAACTCTAGCGGAATCTCTTAGGGATGGATCATTCCACTAAGTTCCTTCGGAACTTTGAGATAGCGGGATCCAAAAGATATCTGGATCTTGGGAAGAAGCAATTACACCTCCTCACTGGCTTTCTCACAGGACACTGTCACCTCAGGAAGCACCTGTTGAGAATGGGATTATCGGACACTGACGAGTGTAGGTTTTGTGGGGAGGAGGAAGAAACCCCCATTCACCTAGTCGCGGAATGCTTTAGCATTGCGAGCCTAAGGAGAGAATGCCTTGAGCGAGAAACAGTCAATTGGGTCTTTGAGTAGTATGTTATTGTACCATTCAGATAATCAAGCTGCTATTAAAGCGCTGTAGGTAGTCCTATGTCATCGACTCGAAGCTAATATGGGAGAACAAAAAAAAATCAATGAAGTAGGTAGGTGTGTGCGAAATTTTTAACTATTTTTGTAGTGAGTCAACAATTTCAATACTTTGTTGGAGCGTCTACTTTCCATAGTTAGTTATAATTTAGTTTTTGCATCTCGAATGTCAAGAAAAGGAGCTTCAGAAGTGATAGATAGCCATCAGATAAAGCATTATTCAAAATGAAACCTCCTATTGAAGAACCCTTTTACCATTTGGTTTTTTCAATTGATAATTCTTTCCAGTGGGTCCAAACAAGAGGAAGCAACACGAAGCCTACGAAAACAACACAGACAGAAGTCAAAGATCGAACCATAGAACACCAAAAGTATCACAGAACAAGACAAAAGAGAAAAACGTGCAAAAGCAACAATATAGCGTAGACTTCCAAAATGGCAACAACGCAGCTGAAATGTACATGCTTGAGAAGTCCCTGGAGTCTCTGGCTAGGTTAAGCCAGAAGTACGACTACCACAGGTCAGCATATTCTCATCTTATTCTCTTGAAACTCTTCAATAAGCTCTGTTGTACTTTTCTAGGTCAGAATCACCGTTAAAAGAACTACCAAATGACAATAATAAACCAAACACGCTGAGTCAGTACAATACCACTGCAACTTTCCATCATAGCAACGCTTTAGGACAAGGTTTGAACCATAAAGACCAAGTAGTCACCAAGAAGTCACCTCTATACCCTTCGAAGACTACCATGAGCCAAATATCTCTGACAGGATTGGGAACCAAGAGCCAGCTGTTCAAGAAAGACCAACACAACTTCTCATCGAGCACATGGGTGGACAGCGAGTCCAGAAGGACACAAAGGAGGGGCTCACGTGGTGATTTCACACTCCCAAATTTACCTGGAGGTAATTTAAGGAGGACTATACCATACAGGGTGGGCCAACCATAACTTTCCACACACAAATTTGAGCTACTACCCCTCTAGCCGCAACCCCCAACAGCTCTCATTATTGAATAGAGAAAAGGGGTCGAGCAGCACCTTGTTGGAAAGACAATTCAATCTCCTGCATGAGTGTATTTTTTTCATCGCTTTATTATTATAGAGAGTGACTAAGTATTCCATCAATAACAACTTTCAACCCCCAATTTCGAGATTTGTTATGGAATAACGAAAAAACGCTCGGACAGGTCAAATTTTGTTGAAAGGGGGACAAATAAGGCTAGAGGGGTAGTAATATCAAACTCATTTCAACACCCTTATTTGTCCCCCTTTGAACAAAATTTGACCTGTCTGAGCGTTTTTTCGTTATTTCATCCCAAAGCTCAAAATTCGGAGTGGAATATTATGGATGGCCTACCCTATATACAAAATATCTAGTTATGTTATTAAGTATCTGAATACGCAATAGTTATTTAATCAACTAGGTTATTAAAGACAGCGACTAATGGTCAAGATATTTTAACGCGTGAGCGCATTGAAATCATCTTTTATTTCGAGGTCGACGGAAATAGTTATTTAATCAACTAGGTTATTAAAGACAGCGACTAATGGTCAAGATATTTTAATGCGCGAGCGTAGCGAACGCATTAATAGTTCGAGACCATAAGTCGCTCGATTAATAACCGAGTGGATTACAAGATTTTTCCGACGATCTCAACATGAATTGTGTATGAATTCTTGATTGAAAGACATTCTCATTTTGCACAAGACATACATTTGACTTGATGGAATTTCTATGTTTCTATGTTCCAGTAGAGTTTTGACGTTTCTCGTAGTGCTTCTGAATACTTTGTGTACGGTTGCCATGAGGATGTCACATTAAAATATAGCATCAATTGGGCATTAAAATAGGTCATTAATGTTCAATTTCGTACACATTAAAATCACCTTTTATTTTGAGGTCGACGGAAATAGTTATTTAATCAACTAGGCTATTAAAGACAGCGACTAATGGTGAAGATATTTTAACGCGTGAGCTGAGCACGAGACTTACATTTGACATAATAAATTTTCTATGTATCTATGTTCCAGTAGAGTTTTGACATTTCTGGTAGTGCTCTTCAATACTTCGTGAACGGTTGCCATAAGGATTGCACCTTAAAATAGCAGAAATTGAGCATTAAAATAGGTCATTAATCATCAATTTCATACACATTAAAATCACCTTTTATTTTGAGGTCGACGAAAATAGTTATTTAATCGACTAGGCTATTAAACACAGCGACTAATGATCAAGATAGTTTGAGACCATTAGTCGCTCGATTAATAACCGAGTTGATTAAATAACTATTTCAGTCGACCTCAAAATAAAATGTGATTTTAAAGTGTACGAAATTGATCATTAATGACCCATTTTAATGCTCAATTTATGCTATTTGTCATAATGATTGCACATTAACATAGCAGAAGTTGAGCATTAATGATCAATTTCATACACATTAAAATCACCCTTTATTTCGAGTTCGGCGGAAATAGTTTTGACTTCTTTTTACAGCAACCGCCACTCCGAACAAAACGAAGAAGAAGAATTTTCCAGAAGCCGACTGCCTGCAATCAGATACCCTCACACCTGTAAGTAACTCAGTCGATTTTTTAGTCATAATCCTAAACTCTTGAGTATAAAATGTTGCAGAGGATGCATTCGTCTAAGTCACAGAAATCCCCGACAACTAAACATCCGACCTAACGCAGACTTCCCGCGGGTCAATAGGGATCGAATCGGGTCGTCTAGATGGCCACCACGGCTAAATAAGTAGTTTTAAGTGTTTCATCGAGACAAAAAGGTTGTGACAGGCCTGAAAGTTTCGGATTTTACCAAATTTTATCATGGAACTCTAAGACTGGATACATATTTTAATGGGGAATTGTGTGGTAGTGGACATTGATGTTTCTCTGTTTTAGGCGTACAAGTATTCTATGGTTAAGAGAAGGCGAAAAGGATCGAAGAATGTTGCTGATTGATTTCGTTGTGATAACGTTTAGGCGTAATGCATTGCTTTTAATTTACGTGTATCTTTTAATAAAATATATTTTTGATGTTGGTGTTTTGATGGTACAATCGATGTTGTAATAAATGTTGAAGTTATGTATGTTAAGGGTTTTTCAATAAGGAGTGTTATTTTGATATTCAAAGAAAAAAAAGGCCCTATTTTTCAATATGAATGATCGGATGTTTATTTCATTATAAAGAAGAAGATAAAAATCATGAATCATCTCTCGATAGCGCAATCCATTCACCTTAACTGTTGCACCAGCCTTATTTTCGAAAAAGTAAGTACCAATGACTCCGCAAGACCATAAACCGAACCAAACAGTCACACGTTGAGAATAGGCTTTTCAACAATAACTCTTGGGTTTCCGAGCCCCAGATGCGACCAATTTTCTTGTTGACGAAGCCACCGGGGTGGAAATGGGCCTCATCACTCAAGATGATTTTTCGATGGAATTCCGGATCATTTTCATGCATTTCAACGATCCAATCACCAAAGACACGACGTTGTGATGATCGGCGGCTTGAGTTCTTGTGTTAACTGAAATTTATAAGCCTTAAGACCCAAATCTTATACAAAATACGGGTTGTATGGTAATGACGTTTGTGGAACCTTATCCTAAGAACGACGAGGAATGGACAAAACTGAATTTCTTCAGCACTTTCGGTTACAGCAGCAATATTCTAGGCTGTTCTTGAGCGACGTGCACGGTTTCTATTCTTTACATCACTAACTTGTCCCAACAGCTCGAATTTTTCCACGAATTTCTTTATTGCGGTCTGACAGGGTGCTTCACGACGACCCAAAAATGTTCGTGTTTTACGAAACGCCCCTGCGAAATTTTCACCATTTTCATAGCGAATTTTAATAATTTGAATGCGTCCTTGAAGCGTGTATCGTTTCATTTTTATTAATGGCGTATTTCTTCTTGTCAAAAGTCAATAAATGACAGCTTCAAACGTGACATCTACCGAAATAGCGGGCTATTCAAAATAACACCTCTTATTGGAATACCTTTTATATGTTGTTGAAGATGGACCACTAGAGTCTGAGAGCGTCGCAAATTGAACTAATTTTGGATAAAAAATAATTAACATACAAACTTTTGAGGTGCAGGGATAAAAGTGCTTTTGAGCGCTCGTTCATAGACCCAAAATTCTGGGAAATAATCTACCACAGACCATATTATGTATTTAAACTGTGATTCACCCTAAAGATCGAATATAGTTAATAATAAAAACTGGTTGCAACGTATGTCAAAGTAACACACAAAAAAAACAAATATTTCAAAATCTCTTTATTCTTCATATCGGTATAAAATTGCGAAGTAGAAATAAGAGAAATCATATCGTTCATCGTTCAAACAAACCTCACATAAACTTACGCTAATATATCGAGTAATAAACTTAGGAAATAGGGGGTATAATCAATATTTCGATATTCCCAAAACTATTTATATGGTTTGCGATATAAATGCCAGCTAAAATCACAGTAGTCCATACGTTTCAGGATATTAGTCAGTACATAAAACTAGGTCCAGTTCCTTTTTTCCTACTCAGCAGTTCCTTTATGGCAGTGTCGGAGAGTCTGGGGCAGGAGTGGTTCAAGGTTTCCCCACCTGACAGCGAGGAGAGAGGGTGTACTTTGTGGTAGTTTACTAGGTCACCTAGAAAAAATTGATATCTTACTCGTTTTGGAATAAAACCTCTTATAAGCAAACTTCAACCATAATAATACACAGTCCCGGAAAAAGTGGGAAATCTCTCGGATTCAGATAGAACATAAAAAAATGAAGATGACAAGTTCCCATAATTTTTTTTTCCTAGCGGCCCTCCCTACGAAGATACGACCTCCTGAATGACGGCACTGGAAATCCATTTTAGTGGAATAAGTTTCAAACTACTCAATATAATTTGATGAAAATTTGATATCATCAATAGTATTAAGGGCCTCTTAAATCACCGCACTCAAATTTTAATCAGCTTGTTCAGTTTACCAGGGGCGGACTGGGTTGTACATTTTAATGCTTACATTTTTAACACCCTGTATGATAGAGTGCTAAAAAAACAAATTTGGATACCTTAAACATTCAGCTGAAGAAAAGGTACTCTTGTTCAGTGTCGATAAAATGAACCATTTTCGAAAAAAAAAATAATGAAAGGAGTAAGTAATTGAAATTTATTCCACTAAAATGAATTTCCAGTAGCGTAATTAAGGAGGTCGTATCTTCGTAGGGAGGGCCGCTAGGAAAAAAATTATAGGAACTTGTCATCTTATTTTTTTATGTTCTATTTGAATCCGAGAGATTTCCCACATTTTCCGGGACAGACTGTATATCTCTATTAAAATGGACATTATAATCATTTAAAACGTTTTCAGTAATTGAAGAATTGAATAAGGAATATCTTTTGCGCTGCGTGCTTTGAGGAAGATAAGTACGATTACAGGTTTCTACACATTGACTTAAGTCAGGTGAAGAATCATATATCAACAGATGTCGCTGCTATGAAGCTTATCATACAGTGACTCTTAACAACTTGTTAGAGTCACTGTAGCTTATCATAGGAAAGAAAGAATAATTGTTACTAGATGTCACTGTACTACCATAATACTTTAAACGGTTATACTAGATTTGATTACCAGCTACATAAATTTTTAAATCTTCGTCTTCAGTAGGGTCTTGACTGATCCTATGAGCGAGTGATGATAAAAGAATATGATCTATGATTAAATTCTGTAAGTAATCCACTTTAATCGCAACAAGTGGCTTTATTAGAATCTGACGCTCTTGAAGACGTAAATTAAAGAAACAATATTTCATAAGCATATATCATTAACGTTAAAGAAGCACAATTTAAAGATACGAAAAAGGGAAGAAAGTCAACGTTAAACGAACGAAGGATTCTAGTTAAATGGTCACAAAGCAATTTTTAACTCCGAAATTAAAAGGAGGGT